>VYZR01036465.1:35152-47489 GCA_013400675.1 Oxylabes madagascariensis
TTAGGAGATGCCAAATTTCACTCGCCAGTAGCCACAGCACAGGATGACTGTGAAGAATGTGCTTTACTAATTTTTAAAACTGCTATATATCAATATTTCTATGTGGACTCAGACAGTGATGGTGCAGCCTGGTATCGTGTGCTGCACCCTCCTCATGTCCCCAGGCTGAGAGCAATCAGGGCTAGGCAGAGCAGGGAAGGAGTAAGAAAAAGCAATATTTACACAGTAAACTTTCCAAGCATTCAGGAGAGAATGGCTTGCAGATGTATACGTTTAAATGACATTTACACTCCCATTGTTTCCTTTAACTTAGTGCTCATCTTACTGTAGGCTTCTTCGGATGAAAAAAACAATACTGCTGAGAGCTGTGTTCTTGGTAAGAAATAACACCCTTCCCCTTCCCTCTCAGATGTACTAAGTGCTAAGAAAAAAAACCATCAGCATTGTAGAATTGTGTGTTTAGTGGGGAGGGCTCCCTTAGATATAGGACATTAAGTCAGTTGGATCCTCTTCAGCCAGAACAGCAAGCAGAAGACTTCAGGTACCTGCTACAGGGATTCAGAGCAGAGTTGGCACAACATTTTAAGTCCCCCACTCCAAGGCTTCAGACGGAAGGACAAAAGTAAGGAAATCTCAACATAATGTAATATTCAGGCCCATTTTCCCCTCAGCAAAGGCATACAGCTGAATCAAACCTTCTATTATTTCTTTTATAAGCTGGGAGTCCAAGATTTCTACACTCATTCCTTCCTCAGTAATCTTGGTCACACCTAGTGCTCTAGGCTAGGCAATGAAAAACTGCAGTTCTGGTAGTCAGCAGACAAAACAAAAACAATTAACTTCTTCAGTTGCTGACTGCTTATTTTTTGAATACCTCTGTGGGTACGGGACATTGCAGGTAATATAAGTAACATCGCCCTGACAGTGGGCCAAGCACCAGGAATCAGCACTGCAGGCAGCAATAGCTCATTACTGAAAGCCCGTGCTGGAGTTGTTTTCTTCCACATGTGCAGCCAGGAGGGCAGGGGGAAAAGCCACCAGACACTTCCAGCTTCCTCTGTGTTAGTGCTTTCGTTCTACACAAATAACTCATATGTGAGGGCTGACAATCAGCAAGTGAAAATCAACACTTGAGCAAAGGTCACTGGGAAAACATAATGCTACCTTTTCCATAAATAATTAGGATGTTGTACAGCCACTCAAAGTCCAGTCTCTTACTCACCCAAGCCAAGGACTACAGAGCCTTTTGCAGGCTTTGCAACACCCTTGCCATTTGTTAACATCTCTGCAGAAAAATTCTATTTAGCTTACCCAGTAGTCTCTTCCCAGATGCAATGATACTTTGGCATCCCACTCTGCAACATCTCTATTTTTGATTTTCTGACTTGGAAATTGGTTTTGTGGTTGAACCACATATTTTTTTCACCTCCTATGATTGACATATGATCTGAGCTTGGCTAGAGGAAAGGGACATTCTGCATACCACATCATCAAGAGAAAACCAGCCCCGGACAAGGAATTTGTATGGACTTGGTCTGACTGGTAAAGAAGGTCATAATGAAAACATATGACATGTAGAGAAACAGCCCTAAAAGATTAATGTGAAGGCAGGAGGAGAAATCAGATGTCTGCTGCAGTGCAGTCCTCCATCTGGGGTACTTTGCACTCCTTGGGGTTTTGCTGAACTGACAATCTGCACACCAACCCCATCTGAAATACCCTGTCACCCCAGGGCTCACCTGGGTGCTGCCCTGCCAAGAGAAGGTGACAAGTCACAGCCCACAGTCCTGCTCAGGCTCCAGCTGAAGAGTGTGAAATAAGGGCTGAGGTGCCTCCTCCCACGGTGACACGTGGGATCCGTCTGTCCTTAGATGGAGGGTGAGTGATTCTGCTGATATTTCTAATAACACAGCTCCTGATGCAGTCTGCTCCTCTTGGTGCCACGTTGAAATCCTTGCAAAATTACATCACAGAAATCCAGAAGTACTGATTAGGTACAAGATGGGGCATGATTACAGACCAAAATATGACCAGGACCTGTAAAGTCATTCCTTTCACAGCTGAGGAAGCTGTGACCATGTGGATCTGAATTACACAGTGCCAGTGAGGGAAGAACTGTGCCCTCTGAACACAGCAGACCTAACCAAGACTCTTCAGGGTTGCTTTTAGTACATATTTTTTTTTCAGATGCCTTTGCAAAATAGCACGTACCTGGTACAGAGAAAGCAATAATATGCTAGGAATCAAGTTCTAACATTCCTGTGAAGAATTTTCATAGCTATGTATTCAATAAGCATCAGGAGTGAAAGATCACACTGGATTCACTACAGATCAATATTTCTGTACACACGTGAACTGCTGAAAGTAAAGTGCACAACCCAACTGTGTAACACAGCAGAAAACCAGCTCCACTTGGTTCATTTTACAAATTCCAAATGTTATTTTTCACCAAAACCTTCTTCTTATTTTCTTTTTAAATGGAACTGTCATTCACTACAGGACTGAATGGAAATGATCAAACTTCAGTCACTGGAAAGACTTCCGTACATGTTGGATTGGATTCTACTGGAGTAGCTTGAAGCAAATGTTTATATATACTTCCAGTGAGTTTATTTTCTTAGGGTGAATGAAAATAGAAACTTCTTGGAGCAGGGAATGGAGAAAATCAGCTTTCCACAGAAACCACAACTGAGAAGAATTTGATAACAGTTAAGAATAAGGAGTACTATGATATTTTATTTTCACTAAAGACTTATCTTCCTTCAGAAATTTATTGCACCTTATATACTTAGAACTGGTTACCCACAGGTTGCCTTCATGTGAGCACTCAGAAATACTGATTTTAGCAGAGGTATTTTGATGTTTCACCAGGATCTTGGGAAACCAAGTCTGAGCTATTTTAGGCAGAAGTCAAACACTTTATTTCCAACGCCACAAGAAATAACAGAGCAGCCAATTATTTCCCTCTCCCCCTTATAGCACATATGAAATTAGCAATATCACCCAATCACATGTCAAAGCCACAAAACCAGTCTCTAAATAGGTTCAATACTAAGCCAAGCCTGCAAACATACCAGAATAAAGGAAGCTCAAGAGGAGTCATGTTATGTCCAGCACTTTGCCCAGTTCTAATAATTCCATCATGTCCATACAGAAAACAGGCAGGTATTATGGCTGTTGGCTGATGAGGAGTAAAAGATATGTTCTGTGAGGCTTCAAGGCTTGATGTAGAGGTTCTAGTGTTCTTTCCTAAACCATAAACATCTTTTTACCCTTCCCTTTAAGGCACACTACTGCATCATTGCTCAGTTCTTAACAATCTGTCCATGACACAAGAAACAAGGAAGGAAACTGGACAATCCCTTAACCAAACCCTGTTGTTTTTTCCACTGAAGAGTTTCAAGCATTTTGGGATTCCTCACTGAGAGGGAGACAAAGAGAGGGCTCTACCTTGGCAGAAGAGAGAGACATCAGCAGGAGCATGAAACAGTTGGGGTGATTTGGATTGGCCAAAAAACCAATGTCATCAGACGGATGTGAGAAACCTCCAGTGGAGGGTGAAAATTTGAGAAATGAGAAAATGTCATCAAAATAAGTTTATTTTAAATAAATAAAATTTATTTTGCCTAAGACTGTAGAACACCTGGTGCAAATGCCTCCGTTTCTGTTACCTCTGTAACAACTCTGAATCCTGCTCTTACAGACTCTCTTCAGGAATGCAATATAAAATGCCTATATGTCCAGTCACTCCCAAACTTTTCATTTGGTTCTCACTGAGGGCATGCAAAATGCCCAGGGAAGTGAGTCCCAAACAGATGGGACCCATAAGAGGGACCAGAACTGAAGAAAAAACAATTAGAAAACACCCCAAAGAATTATTTGTCCTATTGAAAAATAAGCAGTAATTACATTCTTATTATTCTGCAGGGAAAAAAAATTCATTGCCATGGAATTCGCAGCAGAAAAAAAAATGACATCCAAACACTTTTTTGGATGTCAATATCCATCTTGGTAAATAAATAATCCCTTCTGTGGCTGAAGGTGAATATCTCTGAGTGTCTTACAGCATCTGCATTGCTAAAACCTGCTTTTCTTGCCAGATCTCATCACTCATAAAACAGTGTGGTATCAGAGCAGCCCCTGCAGTGCAATTCAGACACCACTGAGGTCCTGGGGGAGAGAATAAAACAGGAGAGGCTTGGAGCTATGTGTCCCATGGGACACCACCACAAAACAGATGCAGAGATTTATTTCTGTTGTAACAAAATCCCATTTTCTGATGGGGAAAGATTTGGTCTGGATTGTCTTTTCTGGCCTCATTTATTGTTTGAGTACAAAGCTACAGGAGGAATCACATTCATTTGTTTTAATACATCAGAAGCAAGAGGCAATGCACCATCGGTCTAGTTTCATTTCATCTGTTTAAGAGAACATTTTGTACTGTCAATGAAGTCTCAAGTCTTGATTTGTGCCAAGCTCATAATAAAATTGCAGACCAACAACACTTCTGTTTGGAAATAAGGTCAAAGGTAGGAATGACAGGCACGAAAAGACACATCCACAAAGTCAAGACCATGACTTGAAAAGCAAAATAATAAGTTAACAGCCCTGAAACCACAGCTCTCCATGACTTGTGCACAGTGTGTGGAAGGACAGACTAGTTTTGACTAAACTGCCTCACTCTGCCAAGGAGTTATTTCTCATGAAAACTCCTCAGAGCTTTTCAACCCACAAAAAATCTTCTATTATATTACCTTTTCATTCAGATTTGGAACTGAGACAAACAGCATTTTGTCAGGTTTTCTTCAAGATGGAAATTCTGGGGAAAGTTGCTCAGCTCTTTTTGTCAGCTGTCATGGAAGATAAATTATTGTCTAAGCAGAAGTACACCAGGGCTTCCCCCCAGGGGTGCTTTGGCTAAGATCAGCTTGAGGATTGTCCTCCTACCAGGCACTGTCACAAAACACCTTTGTGACTTCTGCTGGACAGCTCCAGAGGGCCAGCAAGGAGAGAGGCAAAACTGAGAAAGGTGGAAACAGTGATCTGTTCACTACAGATCCACATACAGCCAGTTCTGCTGCTGCTAATTATGACAGCACTGAGGAAATTCCTCCATTTCCATGAGATCCTCTATAGGCTGTGCAGTTTCCACAGGGTCAGGCTGAATTCTGCAAACAGGCTTTAAAAATTTCAAGTTGTTCCATGCATGCAATCACAGCCTTTGTAATTTGTTAATTTATTTTTTGGTAAACAATAAGTTTTCTCAATTATTTACCAACAGTTGCAGAAGCTGCTTCTCTGACAACCTCTCCTGAAGAAGCTGCTTCTTCTTCTTCAGGAGAGATCATCAAATATTTCTCAAAGATTTTCTTCCTGGATTATCAATAACCCTCTGTGTAAAGGCTTCCTTTGACAAAAAATGACCATACGAATGGGCAGCACAGAGGTGGTTTTATCAATCCACACTGCACATCCCTAGAGGAAATAACCAGATGCTTTTTCACTGAGATTCAGTGAAGGAGCCATTCCCAGAAGCTTAACATAACAGACTGGATATTTGTCAAGGCCCCCTGTGCCTCTGTCTGCCATGCACACTGGAAGTTCTGCCACCAGAGTAGGCAATTCCTCTGTGTGAAAAATGGAGCAGCAAAAGGACACCAAAATCACCTGGACTTTGGGCGTGGTTGTGGCTCAGCTCCAGAAACTGCTGTGTTCAAATTTACCTTCTCCAGGGTATTAACCTGCCCCCTGATCAGCAGCTGCTCCAGCTAAGAGGAGGATCATATGTATTGATACAGGGCATATGGAAACATGTCTAGGAAAACACAGGCATGGCCAAAACTGCACCTGCAGGAAGGGACTTCTTTATTCCACTTCCCCCAAATTAAGATATCCCCAATGTCAGCAAGGTGAGTACTTTCTTATTCCCATTGGGGACCTTCCTTAGACCTTTCTGCCTTTTCCAAAATGATTCTTCTTTCCCTTGTTGACAAACCCTTTTCTGAGGTTGTTTTTCAGCTGTGGAACAAGCAGTGAGATTTACTTGTTTAACAGCACTGTACACACACAAAACCCCAAGCCATTTGCACAGTCCCCCTTCCCTCCGGAAGATCTCCTTCAAAGTACCCCAGGCAGGACCTCTCACCATCACAGGGTACCCTGAGGAGAAGCTGAGATTCCATTTGCAAAGCAGGGTGTAAATGTGGAAGGAGCAAAGCACAGAACTCATCTGTAATATTCTGGATAATGCAACAATACTCTGGATAATATGGCTGTTCCCCTTAACCCTCCCCCTCTCCATCCACATCACAGCCATCTCTTTCAAAGGGCAGAGTCTTAACACAGTTGCTGGGTTTGTCCTTAGGCCAAGAGGCTACATCTGGCAGAGCAGCTCTACATGTCTCTGATTTGGGCATTCCCAAAAAATTGTCATCTCTTGGCCTCTGGTCCTGTCACCATCCAAGTGCAAAATCCCTTCTGTTTCTGTGTAATTCACAAGGAATCCTGGTATCAACTTCTCTTGTGATCATCACTCAGAACCAGGAATCCAGGCCATTCCAGCATCCAGTCTGGAAACTGACTTGTTCCTAGTGACTGACCCAACTTCAGAAATAACTTTTGGTCTCCACTGTAAGTCCCAAGACTATTTTTTGAAGGATTATTTCCTTTACACACCCGCTTGCATGCTGAGAATCTAACATTCCTTCCTATCAAAATCTGGGCTGGGCTCCTAACCTTCCAAACAAATCATTTCCAAGCTCCTATTAATCATTTATTTTTCATCTCTACCATAGAGATTATCCCTCTCTGGTAATTTGAACCTGGGTGACATGGAAATTTTGAATAGATTTAATTTCATTTTTGCTCAGCGAGTGTCCTGGTGAGAAGATGGGTGAGTTTTTCCAAAGTGAAAGATGCTACATACTCTTGCTTATTTCAATGTGCACATCAACTGATGATGCCATTTTCCCAAGGTAGAAGGCCCCTGAATATTTATTTTTCAATCACAGATGTCCTAACTATTTGCATAGAACATACATTGTAGCAGGGTGATCTCTTGGCATAACTAGTGACACTGTTTTTTCCAGTTCTTCCTGGTGACCTAAATAGCTCCAAACCAAAAATTTCACATGAAAAATGCAGGATGTACTTCACACAACCTGTGAAAACATGATGCCAGTATCTGGATGCGTATCCAAGCTGGAATTCCCTGAAATCACTAGAACAGGGTGACAGGAGTACCCCAACCCTCTCGGCAGCACATCACATGACAGATTAAATCCTTGCCTAGGGCAGAGAGCCACTAGGGAGGTTAAACTATTCAGATTGCTTTTTAAACATTTCCTGCCTCCTTCCTCACAAGCTGACATGAGGGCTTTAACAAGCTGAAGCTCTGGAACAAAGATTAGACATTCTCCTATACAAGAAATACTCCGAGTTCTGTTGTATTCCAAGCCTTCACTGTATTCAGTCGTCATGATTCCACCTTCCCATCCTGTGCAGTAGCTCAGACACACTATTCCTCATCTCCAGGAAATCCAAAGGATATTGTAGAGCATGGATTTTTTGGCTGTCTCTCTTCCCAGCTCCTTCTGTGATACTGACACATTTTCAGCATTATTTCTGCCAGGGCTGTCACTCCCCAGCACAGGTTATCCTGTACTAAGCACTGACATATTCACTGGGAGTCTCTGGGAAACATTCACAATCCCTGCAACAACTTACTGAACTCATATAAGCATCTCTTGAGTGACTCTAATGTTAAATTTCTTACAGTTGTCCTTCAGTCCCTTTTTTGGCATTCCTGAAATATATCAGTGTACCAACACCAGAATGTGCCCCTCAGCTGGGCAAATACTTAATGAGCAGATGACAGCACTGGCCTGACACAGTTGGCTTTGTACTTCCCATAAGATGCAAAGGGTTTTCCAGTTTAACTATGAACACTATGAGGATACCCTTTCCTACCCATCTAAATCAATCCCTGCTTTGAGAATATCAGCAACCAGCTCCTCTGATCAGGTACTTCAAACTTAGTATTAC
This sequence comes from Oxylabes madagascariensis, assembly GCA_013400675.1. Lineage (NCBI taxonomy): Eukaryota > Metazoa > Chordata > Aves > Passeriformes > Timaliidae > Oxylabes > Oxylabes madagascariensis. The sequence continues at coordinate 43,196 of VYZR01036465.1, forward strand.
CCCAATTGTTACACTACCTAAAATTGCAAACCCATTTCTAATCCCTGAGAGTTTGTCCTATTGATCTTTGTCAGAGGGTATGGATAATTATTCAATTTGCATTTAGTACCTGCAGTCCCTTACTGCCTAGGGGATTTTATTCAGTCTCAAGATCACTAAAATATGAGGTTTTGCTCAAGAAGAAATTCGTAATGCTTTGGGCCACATCCACTTCCCCTTCTGCCAGCAATTGTGTTTGAATTCTTACATTATTATCTCCACAAACTGAACTACACCTCTAGGACATTTCTAAAAGGAAAATATTCATCTCGTCTATTTTAGCTCGACCACAGTCAGAGGGGCATGGCCCAATGTCCACAGCAGCACTCCCTGCAGAGGCTATTTGCAAGATGTATCCCTTCCATGCCAACACACAAACCCACATCCTGGACTCCTGGTGGACTGCTTCCTCACAGCCTTCCCATTCCTACACCCAGTTCTGGGCTGCAGCTGCTCCTTGCTAGTCCCTGCTGGCCTTCCCTGCCTCACTCCAGCAAGAGGGAGGTGGCAGGAGGAGCAGCTGGCCAGGCAGCCACAAGGCCACTGATGCTGCTAGCACAGACAGCATGTCAAGGCCCCACGGACGGAGGCTGGCATAGCCAGGGGCAGTGACAGTGCCTGCAAATGAAAAGTTATCTCACCCCCTCCCAAGCTTCCTGTGACTCTTCTGGAAGTGATCCAGAAGCTGCATAGTTCCCCATGAGCCAGTTACTGTCCCAACGTGGTGCTTCAGTGCTTAATCCCCATCCCATGCCAAGACTGCCTGAGTAGATTGTTCCACAAGCACGAGCTTTGCAACCCACACCCCACTGTGACTTCTCAGCTGCAACCACAGCCAGAGGTCACAAGCCATTGTACACAACCACCTTCCCCAGGGATCTGTCTTGTTCCTGGAATCACTGTCACAGCATCTCTTGGGTTAGGTCACAGCAGTTCAGTATGGCCAGCCTGAACAGGATGGCACAATTTCAAGCAGACTAGAGAAAAGACGAGGAGATGCTCTAGAGGGTGGTTTGGTCCCAGTCACGAGCACTTGGCAGGGTGTCAGGCTCCAGAACTGTGTCACAGCTGTGGACAGGGCTGCGCCCCAGACAGACTGGCCACAACATCAGAGGGTCACTTAGCTACTGTCCCCATTTGCACAGAGACACCAAGTACACTCACACATCCAGCTGCCAACACATGTGCTGGGCTGCTGGCAGCACTGGCTGCTGTGCCACATCAGGGCCACTGCTTGTGGAACCACCTGCCAGCGTGGTCCATGCTGCTCCTCTCCTAACGAACCAGCTGTTCCTCACAGGCAGCCATTTGTTGTGGCATTTGGTGCTCCTCTATCAGGAGTCTCCTTGCATGGATATTACACATTGACCTGAACTGGCATTACTTCCATTCTTAATCTCAACAGCTCACAGTTTGTGAGACTTTTGCTCTTCAGCACTGCAATCCCACTGCCTACAATATCTGAATTAGTTGCAAAATAGCTTCTCTCAGAGCCGGAATACAAATCTACTCAAAACATCACCCAAACCCTGTGAATTGCTGCTGGCATTCTGAAGTGGAACCTTGATCCAAGTCTGAATTGGAACCCACTTTGAAGCTGACCTGCTCTGAGCAAGAGGTTTGATCACATGACTTCCAGAAGACAATAGAGGGGAAGGTCCAACTCTCACCTCTATTTCTGCTCCCAAGCAGATACACCCATATGAGCACCAGGCTGGAAAAGACAACATGGTTTTACTCCTGTGGCTGACAGTGCAGCTTCCACATGACACTTCTGCCTCCATTTGGACAAGCAGATGCAAACTCACCTGCCTGTGCTCCAAGAGTTGTGACCAAGCAAATAAACCCTCACTCAGCAGTTGGACAGAACTGCTTCTTAAGGATGCACAATATTCACTGTCAGCCCTTTTGTTTAAACAGGCATTTGCATCACAAATAGTCACTTACCTCTGGAAAAAAAAAATATTTCATTTAAATTATGCCAAAAGTGCAACTTCTGGCTGGTTTTGCTCAAAATTAAGTGTAAAAATCAGAAACTGATTGAAACGTACTTTTATCTTTGAAGCTGTTCTGGCTTGGGAAAAAAACAATCTCCAAATTATATTTTCCTCAAAAATTCCTGCCTTGCCCTCTTCTTAATTGATACGGTTTTTCCATCTGCTTTTTATTAGTACGATAAGGAAAACAAACATAAGCTGTCTCTCCTTTATATTAACCTGGAGCCCACTGAGGATCATATCATCCTTCCAGTACCTGAAGAGAGCCTACAAGAAACATGGAGAGAGACTATATATAAGAACAGGGAGGAACGGATTCAAACTAGAAGAGAGTGGGCTTAGATCAGATATTAGGAAAAAGTTCTTTCCTGTGAGGGTGGTGAGGCCCTGGCACAGGTTACCCAGAGCAGCTGTGGCTGCCTCATCCCTGGTAGTCCTCAAGGCCAGGTTGGACAGGGCTTGGAACAACCTGGGACAGTGGAAGGTGTCCCTGCCCATGGCAGTGGGGTTGGAATGAGATGGCTTTTAAGTTCCCTTCCAACCCAAACCTTTCTATTATTCTGTGATTCTATAATTAGAGAATTTTCTGCCTGGAAGATTAGCAGGTTCACTTTAAGTGGTAACTTTTTGTTTTTCAGGGACATTTGAACCCTAGGCAATATGCAGGTGTCTTGGTTTCAAAAGACAGTTGTCTGCCAGGGAAAACTTAGAGCTTCCCCTGGAATGGAGAATGTAAACCCACTTCCCTCCAAATTATTGTAATTTTGCAATTAAGGTCTTTCAGGCAAAGATCTGGGAACAGGATTAGCAGTTCTTTACTAAGAATATTAAAAAATACAAATGTAATAGTACAAAAAAGGCAAGCAAGCAAACAAAACAAAAATCTTAGAAAACCTTGACAAGAGTCAGGGATACGACCTGACACCCTGTTGGTTAGGGTGTTGAAAGCTGTCCAAATAAATTCTCCTGGACTAACAGATGTGATTCTGTTGGAGTAGAGATGATCCTGTAGAAAGTGTCCAGTGGTGGCAAGATGGGTCTGGTCTTCCTCCATAAATCCAGTGGAAAAACCAGATACCTGGTGCTCCTACGTCTCAGTTTTTATCGAGGTAGGAATGGTTGGCTCTCCCCCCCACTGGGTGGAGNGGTAGGAACAGTTGGCTCCTCCTTCACTGGGTGGAGCATCTCCCAATGGGATGATGTAATGTGTGATGTCATTGGTGAGCCTCAATGGCCCATTATCAGAAGAGATCCCCTGGAGGGTAGATGAGTGGTGAAAGAGATAAGAAACACTGCCCCACCTGGAGTTACAAGAGATGAAGAAAAACATCTCTCCAACTGCTTTCAACAGATGAAATAGAGTACACTTTTTTTGGTTAGATAACCCAAGACAGCAGGGGAGGTGTGAATAAACAGCAGCAGATACCCATCATGCTTTATAGTGATGGAGCTGAGTGAAGAGGTTTTAATTGCTACTGTGCTTGAGAAAACTAAGCTTTCTCCAAAGCCTGTGGTTGGCCTGGGGAGGATTTCACTTGTTCTTTTCCTTAATTACATTGCTGCCAGTTGATACAGTTTTCTCAGAACTTCATTATCAAAGGAAAACATGTTCCTTTCGATGCAGTAAAAAGGCATATTTAAAAGAACCAAGGCTTGATGTTCTCTGTTCTCACTTCTGCAAAAATCTGAGTGACTTCAATGGTATTTTCAATTGAATAAAGAACATAAACTACAGCCAATGTTATTTGTGTGTGGATTTTCCCCCATAAATTTTTTGTTTGTTTTAAAGCAGTTGTTAAACACGTAAGACATTTGATTGATTAAAACTTACTTCCCAACAGCAAATAGTTTTAACAATCTTATTCTTATAACCTTGATTGTTTGTTAGCTGAAGAATTAGATGAAACAAAAAAGTCTCGTGACAGGCCAAGGGGAAAGGCACAAATGGAATGGGATATAAAAGTCCACTAACACATTAAAGATGTATCAAAGAATGTGATAGAACATATCTGTGGTCAGTTGAAGATGCTTTGAGTGGAGATAATTTCCCTGAATTATTATGTGATAAAATTCTTCATCCCAGTACACAAAGCTCAAAGTTAGGATTCAGATTTCCTTTTTTTCTCTGTAAAGGCAAAACATTTCCAGGCCTTTTAACAGCCATCAGCTTGGTTTTTCAAAGGAGCACAAACAACCAATTTGACCAAGACTAGAACCAGAAAAAGGATGTAGGCAATTAACTTCCATGTGACCTAAAT
>VYZR01036467.1:5197-21132 GCA_013400675.1 Oxylabes madagascariensis
GGAATAATCATTGAAGTTTTAACACATCTCATGTCAGCCAGTCTCTCTCCTCATTGTATCACTCATCCTCCATGCAAATACTGTTCCAGTCAGCTCATGGGACACCGAAAGTCTTGTGACCCACTGATTATTTTGCTTTAAATACTACACTTCAAAGTTATATATGTGGACTGTTTGTAGAACAAGCTTTTCATTGCTCTGGAGAGTGGGCAAATCTATGGGTGTAATCCTCTTTGCCTCAATATCTGAATGTCACTAAAGCTGATAACCTCATGCCACTCCTCTGGCCAGGGGTACCAAATACTGTCCCACACATGTGGAGCTGAGTCACCAGCCACAGAGCCAATCACAGAGTCATGGAATGGTTTGTGTTGGAAGGGACAATTAGCAATCATCTGCAATGACCAGGGACACCTTCCACTAGATCAGATTGCTCAAGGTCCCCATCCAGCCTGACCTTGAAGGTTTCCAAGGATGAGGCAGCCACAGCTTCTCTGGGCAACCTTTTCCAGTGTTTCACCACCCTCACAATAAAATTATTTTCTTTATATCTATTCTGTATCTAGCCTCCTTTATTTTAAAGCCACTACCCTTTGACCTATCACAACAGGCCTTCCTAAAAGGTCTGTCCCCATCTTTCTTATAGGCCCCCTTTAAGTACTGGAAGGTGCTCCAAGGTCTCCTTGGAGCCTTCTCTCCAGGCTGAGCACCCCCAGCTCTCAGCCTGTCTCCATAGCAGAGGGGCTCCAGCCCTCAGAGCATCTTTGTGTCCCTCCTCTGGACTCACTCCAACAGCTCCATGTCCTTCCTGTGCTGGGGACCCCAGAGCTGGGCACAGGTGGGAGTCCCACAAGGTCAGAGGGGCAGGATCCCCTCCCTCACCTGCCCACATGGCTGGGGATGCAGCCCAGGGCAGGTTTGGTTTTCCAGGCTGTGAGCACAAATATATAAAAGCAGAAAGCAAGTCCCAGCTCCACACTTCAGGGCTGCCCTTCTTTCTCCACACTCTGCTCTACTTGATCACCTGTCAGTCAACACCCTTTATCAAGACTGTGGGGAGCACTCAGGGAACCGGGAATCTGCACAGAGAGATCCAAGCTTGTTGAAGTAAAAGGATGCAGATCCCCAAATGTCAGGCTACTTATGGAGGGTATGCAAAGAGCTTGGGGTTGTAGCTCAAGTTTTAGGAATCACCTTGGATTCTGAATGGAATGAAGCTCAAATTAAAAGAAAAAAAATCTTCCATGCATGAGTTAGAGAGGAAACAACACAAATGTCATTTAATTTACATGACAAAGTGCTGCCATTATTTCAGTATGACAGAATGCCACTAAGGGCAATTTCTGAAAATTATTTAAACAACGTAATGAGTTAAATGTCAACATCCGCTAATTATGTTTATGCTAATTGTTAATTAGCTTCATAATGGAGACAGTCTTAATTAACAATAGTTATGTGTGTGTATATGTGTGTGCGAAAAGAAGCGTGTGTTGAGAGTGAGAGGCTGTGAAAAAATGTTGTAAGTAATTTCATTTCCTGTAATCATAAATATTTCATTTCAGACATTAATGAGAATTTTTCAATATACTTTGGAAAAGATATGATTAACTTACAATGTATTTGTAAGCAATTCTTTCTATACAGCATCTGTTCTGTCACAGTAACAGAATTTTTTTACTTTCCTTTTTTTTTTTTTTTTTTTTTTTTTTTTTTTTTTTTTTTTTTTTACCCTGAATTGTGGAAAGCTCGTTCTGTTTCTGTGCTACAGATTTCTCCTGTGACAGGGGAAAACACACTTAGGAAATATAGTCAGGGTTATGACAGAGAGGTCAGCAAAACTGAACCTCAGGACAAAGAAGATCACTAATTTTCAAGATAGCGAGAAATTCTTGTTATATTTGTCACAGAAAAAGTCATAAACAGATTGATTTTCTTATCTCTATAAAGAGTTGACACTTTTATAACAAAATGAAACTACCTACAAGGGGGTTTGTTCTAATAACAATGATCGAAATTTAAAAAACAGTAATTTTTTTTCTCTTTTCTTGTATAACATTGGGAAAAAAAAACACATTATGACACAGCCTGCACACCCTCCATGGGTTTAGAGCACAGGCTGGTGAAGCATTTATATGCAGGTTTTGACATAAAGAGGATATTTCAACCTATCCCTACCCTGCAAAGCAATTTGAAGCATCTTAAAGGCTTTGCTGAGTTGAGACCTTCATCCCCCAGCTCTCACTCCAGTTTCAGCTGGGAAAGATCATGTCAAAATCTTCCAGAATTGTGTGTGTTTAGGATACTTAGACAAGCCCCAATATGCCTTGGAGACACCCTGTAGGAAAAGCATACACAGGGAAACTGGAAATATCCCTTCTGGAGTTTCCCAGTCCCACTTGGAAGCAGCTCTCCACCTCCACAGCAGTTCTGCCTGACCTTGGACAGGACTTTTGGAAAGGAATCACTTTGAACTGGAAAAGGTTGGACTAAACTAGGGGAGAGGGGTACCTGCTAGCTTGAAAGAACTTGCAAAAGAAAACTAACACATTAAACAATCATTGAACAACCCAGGCTGGAAAGGACCTTGAAAGATCATGTGGTTCAAATCCAACCTTTTGTGGGAGAAGAAGCCTGTGGGAGAAGAAGATATGATCCCCAGGTGTCCTTTGGAATTGGTGTAAAATATAGGCTTTCTGGTGCCATGAGGATGTCATCAAAATGATGAAGACCGAGGCTTTATGGAATTTTATGGTGGGAGCATGAAAGATAAGAGGCACAAGAGGAGACAAGACAAACTGGAAACAATCAGGAACTTTTTAACAGCCAAGCAGGGGAACAGTTACGCAGGGAGGATGTGCCTCCATCCTTGGAAGTTTTCAAAACAAAACTGGATAAAGCTGTGAGCCAACTGGCCAGATATGACCTTGCTCTGGTCAGGAGGTAGGACTAGAGACTTCACCAGGTCCCTTCTAACCTAAATTATCCTTCAAGCCTGTGTTTTGGATGCACAGCATTACTCCACAGGCCACAGTTCCCACTACTCTCCCCCAAATAACCCTAACAGTGCATTTTTAAAATCTGAGTTTACTTGGAGCTGAATGACAAAACTCATCTCTGGAAACCAGAAGACAAACCCATCTGTCCTAGCAGAGCTGCTCAGATGTAACTGAGAAGAGAGGCTGGCCCTGAGTGTGTTTCTTAAATCAAATTAAATGTCCATGATGCTGTTAATAACGTCAGGGCTCTGATTTAATTTACACCACCACTAAATATAGACGTAGCCAGCAGTTCAGAGCTCACCAAAAAATAACAGTGGCCTATTAGTGACATTCCAGTTCTTCAGGGCTGGGAGAGCCTCTGGGAACAGGACACCAGCACCTACAGCCACCCTCACTGTGCACTGCAAATCTGTGTTTTTGATGGACCTTGCAAAGTCAGCAGCCCTTGGCTGTGTAAGGCTCCCCAAAAGGAGAGTTAAAACCTTCCTTGAACTCTTGAGGGGTTTCTGTAGGGGAAAGCATTCTCACACAGCCATGAGGGTGAGGTAAGGGTGCCTGGAACAAGCACAGGACTCAAAGGGCCTGTGGAGCTGAGGAAAGCTTGTAAAGCCAAGGTCATCTGCCCAGCTGATCCATCACTACAGCCATGGCTCTCTGTGCCCCTCTTCAAATTCACCATGTCCAGTGCTAGGAGAATCTCACCAAATTTGGCTCTGAGTAGTTCAAGAAGATATATTTGCAAATGCATGACCTAAAACTGAAAAAAAATTAGTAATTTCCCATCCAACATGCCAAATTGCCTCTTTGATGCCTTTATTCTATGAATGTGAGCGTGAGAAGATCAGTACTTTTAATAGGCTTAATTAGTGTCTGAAAAAATTACTGTTGCCTTAGAAATACAGTTCTGCACTTCAGTTCTGCCATATGTATGCAGTAATGAGTATAAATGCAAATGATTAAACATAGAAGCCTGCAAAATTACCTTTGTAGCTACTTGTATATAACATAAAAGCAGCTTTCAGTCTCTGAGATATCAGTTTATAATTACATTCATAAAAATAAATTAAAAACATCAATTAATTCTACAATAGTTACATAAAAGAAACCAGACTTCCCTTTCACAATCACATTCTCCACTTTTTAGCCTACACTCAAACAGTGGAAGTTATAAGTTTGTACATGAGCTTTCCTAACAGCAAACTCTCAGCCTGACCCCTGGCAAGAGAGTCAATGAGAAAATTCTCCAGTTCTGGGCAAGGTCAAGGCTGCAATGTGGGGAGTGAAGGTGGGAACTACATATTATCAATTGATTAACACACATGTTGTGGGTCACACCTCACAAGTGTTTTAGTTCAAATTGAACATTTCATTCTATTTTCCTCTGTTTCTAATGCATATAGCATGATACCCGCTTCTCAAAATGAACAACCGTTTCAAAAGCAAACTTAAAATTTAAAAAGTTCTGTACAGGGATGCTACATTGCCAATACACAACTATCAGGAGATAACTCATACTGATACTGTTTTGAAAAGCAGTTCAATGGCAGTCAGCAACCTCCATCAACAGAAAAATGGATGTTTCCTTTACACCTGTACACTATTTGCCCTTCAACACACCCATTAGCCTACGGATCAGTCTACTCCCAAATTAGTAATGTGGTACTCAGCTGGTTTTTTTAAGCATCACTAATAACATGTTGTGCAGTTCTTGAGTATCCTTCCAGTGCAGACCCGGGCACTATTGGCAGCCCAGAGAGTTTGCTTTAAGGGCAGCTGAAGTGCCTACACTGAGCCAGGGCAAGGTAAAGCCCAGGATACAAGTCCCTGTGATGGGACCCTGTCATACATTATCCAGCATGACCCACTGGCCACAGTCTATTCAGATTACAGAAAGGCAGATCCTCATCCCAGACCATCACACTAGAAAAACTCAAAAGTCTCCCTTTCTAACCCAAGGCCATGCCTGAGCATCAATTGTGTGCAACTGTGTGTTGCTGGACAGCTGAGCCACATCTGTATTTACCCAAGTGCAACCCTGTGTGCTGTGGGTGCTGCTGGGGAAGCACAGCCAGCACTGGCCTGGGCTGTCCACAGAGGACATTTGCCACCACATCATTCCCAAAGGAAAGGAGAGACTCTTCCACATGTGCATACACAATCCAGGTGGCCTTTTCTATTCCAACAGAGAGATAGAGATTTAGTCACAACTTAAGGTACCTGGGGCAGATAGGAGAAATTGGTCTTAATTAGCTAAACACACTATGTGTGCTATTGCTCCACATTTATGTGGTTAAGGGAACATATGTCCAAGGAAACAATTTTGTTGTCGCTTCCTTTGTGTGTTGGTTTCTAAACAAGTGAGTTATTGTTTTATTAAGGCAGTGAATCCCCTGATTGATGGCTGCATTCGCAGGATGACCTTGTCACTGTTTTCTCAAGTACTTGTAATTGTTACAGTGGAGAACATTGGGCTTTAATTATCTGTGCAAAAAAATTCATACACTCTGGTTACACTCTGCTGATTGTATTGGATTCACTACGATATTTATTTGCCAGAGAGGGAAAAATGGCAACGGCAAGTCAGTCTAAGGACTTTCACAAGAGAAAGTAATGGTGGATATTACAGGTTCCTAAAATACTGTAATAGCATATAGTAATTCAGGCAAGCCTGGTAATCAGTTGACGCTCAGGTTCAGCACAGATTACCTGCTATTATATCAGGCAGTCTCTCGATCTTGAGAAAATATCTCTTAAGGTACAAACATTCAAGTGAAAGAGGTACGGAATGTAAATACTGTGGATTGGCAAACGGTGCCTACTGCACAAGCATCATGACTTCTTCCCCTTTTTTGAATATAATGTATTCATCTCACACCCCTAGCCAGTGGTTAGCATTACCTAATTGTCAGGCATGCTCATTATAAATAATTTAATTCAGATAGCCCTTCAACAAAGTTCAGTCCCCTTGAGGGCTTCCCACCAGTAGCCTGAAACCAAACTTCTGAACCAAAGTCTGTCAGCGGCTACAGTGGGCAAGACAAAGAGCAGGGCTATGAATCTGGGCTCAAAAACACTAAAAACTTAGAAATATACACAAAGAAATGTCATATTGTCACAGAAAGATTTTGAAGTAATAAAAGTGTATATGTATATATGGGTGTAAATTGGAGAGGTCTATGCCATGCCAGATCCCCATTATTATAACAATACTAAGGCATCAGGGTTTCTGTTACTAACCTATTGTAGAAAACAGCCAGACAGTATTCAGAAACAATAATTCCATATAAAATATGCCATGAAAGTAAAGTTGAAGGAAAACTGTCAGATGCCAGAGATCTGTTTAGTCTAACGGAGAAAAACAAAACCCGGGCCATTAGCTGGAACTGAAGCAAAAAAACCCCACAGGTCAGAAACAAGGTTGACATTCCCTGTTCTTCTTCTAACAGAGGGTTGGTAACTCTTGGAAGGAACTGCTACTTTAAGAAAGAGCTCAGATGCCATTCTGAGAGACAGGCTTTAATCAAGCTCTAAAATCTGTTGTTTGTTCAGGGACCATTTTTCACAGAAAGTGGCATACAAAAGACTTGGAAAAAAGAAAAAATTGTTTAATAACTGTCTTGTTTTCATTGCTTTGAAATAATAAAGAGGATGAGTTTCGAAAGAGTAGTGGGCTGTGGCTGAGAGCTGGTGGCTATGTTTTAGAAAATCTGTATTTGTAACACCAGAACATAGCTTTTTTTCTGTAAATCCAAACCAATATAACTTGTAAATCCAAGGAAATGTAACAGCCAGAACCAGCCAAAAACCACAGAGTTGTTATTACTGAATTGGGGTGAAGTATAGAAATATTTCCACGCAGAGATAGAGAGAATATGGAAAAATATGGAGTGTGTTAAAAAATACACCAGCTCACAGTCAAGCTCTGAAGAAGTAAAACATCTCATGAAGGTGAGTCTCTACATAAAAAGACAAATGCTATGGCTGCAAGTTCCCTCCCTGACGACTCATTACAGGGATAGTCACTACCATAATATTATTGATGCTCTTTGCTATTTTAATATAACTTTGAAGTCCGTTTTTGTCATTTTCTGCTGCTCTTCATTACAGTTGGTAGTGTTTTGAGCAATAGAATGGTTTGGGTTGGAAGGAACATTTAATGACCACCTGGTTCCTTCGCCATGGGCAGGGACAACGCCCATGAGACCAGGTTGTTCCAGGCTCCATCCAGCCTGGCCTGGAATACTGCCAGGGATGGGCTATCCACAAGTTCTCTGAGCAACCAGTTCCTGTGCCTTACCATCCTCAAGGTAAGAATCTTTTCCTAATATCTAATCTAAACCTACTCTCTTTCATCTGGAAGCCATTCCCCTTTGTCTTGTCACTACCTGCTCTTGTAAAAAGTCCCTCTCCATCTTTCTTGTAGGCTTTCTTCAGGTACTGGAAGGCCACAATTAGGTCACCCTGAAGCCTTCTCTTCTCCAGGCTGAACATCCCAATACTCTCAACCTTTCCTCACAGGAGAGGTGCTCCATCCCTCTGCTTACCTTGGTGGTCTCTTCTGGATTGGCTCCAACAGGTGGATATCATTCCTATGCTGAGAAACCCAGAGCTGGATGCAGCTCTGCAGGTGGGATGTCACAAAAGAGGAGCAGAAGGGCAGGATCCCCTCCTTGCCCTGCTGCCCACGGTGGTTTGGGTGCAGCCCAGGGGATCTCAGGGCTGCCAGTGCACCTGGCTAATTTTACAGCAAGTGCTACAGGGGTGTTGTATGTGAGCAGGAAACATGTACCATGCTTTGGAGGAATCTAACTCCTGTTTGGATTTTACTACTGAGTTCATTTCTATCCTAATTCCTACATGTCTCCTCTAACTAGACCTTTTTCAAGTTCATCTCCCAAATACATGTATTAAATAAAAGCTTATTGTTGTTTATGGTGTAAACATCATATTTTTTATTAAAAATTATTTCACAAGCCCATTTTAAAGTTGCTTCAATCCTCAACTAATCCAGTTGAACTTGCATATATCTACTAGGGATGACTTACAAGCCATCATTTCAGCATTGTGGTAGAGAGTGAAATGTGTGACACACAAAAACACTGATGCAAAGTGACTTCACAGTTAATTCATTTCAGTTCATAAAACACACATCCAATAGGGAGAAATGATTTGGGAATAATTTGGTTTGTTATTAGGTTTAACGTATTGTGGCAGGATTAAATAAAACATATATTCAAGCTAATTCTTTTCATTTTAATTCCCTCAATTAAACTGAGAATGTATTACAGTGGGAACTGAGCAAAGCCATTTGTACCAAATTCTCACCCAAAACCCACAAAAAGATGCTGCTTTCATTTTGCACCCTTTCCTATACCAGCCTGCCAACTCCAACTGTGGAAAGGGAAAAATAGCTGAAAGTTATTTAAAATGAAAAATGGGCATAGTCACTGCCAGTGTACACACTTCAGAGTGATCTGTATTTTTCTACTAATGTGACAGACGCTTAAATGAAAGAAGTGAATTCACGGCTACAATAAAACAGTAGCCAAGTCTCCCTTACCCTTATTTTATTTCTAGCAACAGTAATAAAATGGCTGTTTATTGAGCTTTTCTTCACTCTTTCTTTTCTCTCTGTTTCACAATCAAACAAAAATGTTATTTTTGAGGAAATAAAGTAACTTATTTTATTAAATGATTTTTCTTGCTGCCCCACAGTAAGGGATGGTAAGATTTTATACATTAACTGGTGCTGATAACATTTTCTGCTTTGAGAAATGCTTGGATTCACCTAAAGGGCTGAGGTTTTGCTCAAGCATTTAGGATGAAAAGCAACACTGTAGAAGCACCATAATCACTGAGCACATGTTAATGATGACAAGGCTATGCCAGTTAGTTTAAAATACCCATGAAATCTGAAACACCAACCAAATAAATAAAGCATGTGAATATGCATGGGGTATGGGTTCAACAGTGTTCTTCCACCCTTGTGAAGCCATGCAAACAGTTTCAAATGCAAGACCAATACAGGTGCACACAGAATGTATTTGTACACATCTAACTCCTCAGGGGCTGCCAGAACTTGTGCGTCACCGAGAACCTACAACCCCTCCCCAAAGTCAGTGATGGAAACAGATGTTCAACACTTTGCCTTGAAAGCCAGCCCAGGGCAGGCAGTGCTCCTCAGAGCTCCCAGCCACTGCAAACACACAGCAGCCCCTCAGCGCTGCTGAAGGAGTTATTCAAGGACCAGGGGAGGAACAGAGTGTCACCAGCAGTGTCATTCCAGGTACATCCTGGTCCCTCTGACCTCTGTGTGTGCCCTTTGACTGGACTGCACAGCCTTGTGGAGCACAGCACACCCTGATGCTGCACCAAACGTTGCTTCTCTGCTTCCCTCCCTCACGCGTGAATTCCCATTAACCTGACTGAATTCCCACATGCATCAGCCATGTACAACTTGACCCATTTCCACAACAGCCCTCTTCGTTTAATCCTTCTGCAGGAAGCGTCGGCTTGGATATTTGTTTCAATAAAGTTATTGATTTCATATCTTCACCACTTTTGTTACAGTATTTTGGGTCAGTAGGCCATGTGGCCCTGCCTCATCCAATAGCTCTCTGGTCGATAACTTAAAAAACCTCAGTATTGACTGCTGGAAGAATGATCATGCACAGAAATGGACCTGACATCAATCAAACAGATTGTGTTTGGCAACCCAAGGGGGTACAAAGTGAACCTATACTGATAACTGGGTCAGTCTAATAAAGATACATGTGTCATCAGCTTTACAGCAATTGATTCACTTAAAAATTAAATGGAGATGTGAGTGAAACAGCCTTTGAACTGAGCCTGTGTCCACTAAAACCAAGAGCTCCTTGGTTTCAGTGAGGCTTAAAATCGGGGTGTAGGACACAACTGATGGCTCACTAAGAGGTACATGTATCTGGTACAAACTCATCATCTTTACAGTTTGGAAATAAAAGTAGGACGAAGGTAAAAAGAACATGTCAGAAACATCAATTTCAAAAATACTTCTGCCCTTCACTCAGTCTCCCAAAACACTTGGGAAATGCTTAAGTGTACTTGTGTGTTTAAACAACAAGCTGTAACCAGGAATCTGGACAGGCTTCTCTGCCTGAAAAGGCAGAAGGGATGGTGCTTGCTATCACCTGCATGATTTTTCCGTGTGCCTTGGCTCCTGGTGGAATGAAATGTCCCATGGAAACAGTTTCTTCTATGCAATAATGAAGGTGCCAGCCTTAGACATGTGGAATAGGCGACTTTTGGACTTTAACTTTTGGACAGCAGAATTAAAAGACAAACTTTATAATTTTGGGAATCTTTCCCATCCCCATCTATTCTGATGTATTTTCCATGCTAAGTTTATTGTGGGAATTTTGTTCTCATTCTTTGTTCAACTGCAGGTACAGATTATTCTTCTTGTCTTTGTCTGCAGTTGTTTCAATAGACAGAAAATGGGAATATTACATCATTTATGGGAAAGAACCATTGTTACAGACACACTTATATATCTATTTATGATTTTTTCTCCTTCAATTTACGACATGCTTATCAAAGCAATGTTATATGTACAGCTGTAGTTATATTCCCATCATCCAGTGATAAAAACACGAGCAAGTGCTGCTTTCCCTGAACAGATGTTAAACTGGAGCAAGGAGTCCAGGTTTGACACACAGCTCTGCTTAGTGGAGAGTGATATCATTTACAGAATGATACTATTTTCTAAACAAAGCCCAGTGCAGTTCAGTTATAAATAGCTAAGGGTATAGTTCTGTTTGTTATTTCTGTAACTGCAATTACTGTACTGGCTGACACTTGTTTTTAGTGTTCTGGGTATTGTTGATTCACTGCAAAGTACAATAAATATTACTGTTCTAACTACTCGTCTTTTTTAACATGTAGGGACAGGACAGGATTCTTTGCTACTTTGAACTTCAAGCTGTTAGTTTTACATCTTTTCTGCAACTCTTTTCCCTGGTTTTCCCTAATCTTCACAAACTGATGTCCCACTGATATCAAAAAGGGTATTTTCCAAATGTCACATTATTATCAGCTACTGACTTACCACGCTTTATGGTGTTTTTTCTTCCCATTTAGGATTCCTGACCAATGGATTCCACAAACTTTTCATCCTGTAGGATTGACAATGCAGATACCGTGTGTCAGGCGTCCAAAAATTTTCCCAGCATATACACATCAGGCAACACTGTTTGGATCTTCTGCAGCAATAAATCCAACTGCTTCATGAATATACAGCTCTTAATTTAAATAATTAATAAACTATGAATCAATTTGATTCAGACTCCAAAGGCTCCTGGCTGAGACTTCAAGTTCAAATTTTCATGTTGAATATACAGCTAAAATGGGAGTCCTAACTTGCATTTGGCATTCAAATGCCTAAATTAAGAAACACTTCTGTGTAGCACAGCAATTCTATTGCTTCTTACCTAAAGCAGTTTTTTGCATCTGTTCTAAATGCAGAGAAAATGGTTGCAAAATGCTTCAATATACCCACTTGGTTTGGTTATAAATAAGAGGACATGCTTTCAATCTGCATTTAGGCAGCCTAAAAAATTTCATTCCCTTCTCCCCGGTATGGAACTGAATAATGAATTGCCACCACTCACCTGGGACTGTAGTGTTAAGAGAGGAGTAACTGCACGCCAGGCATGCTTTAAACCACTCCAACCCAGTCACAAAAGCACTTTGGGTAGTGCCTTCAACATTCTTACTTGAATATGCAGTACTGACATTTCTCAGTACTGACAGGAGCAGGATTTCAAATACCACCAAGGTCTCACAATAAAAGTATCGGGCAATTTTGCATTCAGCCCCCTCCTGTGTAAATCCGCTGACACGACCAGCCTAATTTGCACCAGTTTGTAGAGCTGCCCCTTGACTTAACTCTCTAGATTAGATCTAAAAGGGTAATCTTTTTCTTCTCAGTGTGTCTCATATCTTTATCACCTGCATTTCTAAATGCTGTAATAAAATAATAAGAGACAAGTGCTGCTCATCCATCTGAGGTTGTCTTTGACAAGAGGGATTCAATTCATAACTACATGAACAACCTATGACCCTGCTGTGTCCCTTCCAAAACAAACTTCATCACAAGTAGTGTTTTGGGAACATCAGTGAAGTTCTGCAGCAGATGGGAGAATCCTGGGATGTTGCAGAACTTGGTCAGAAAACTGGAACCTGACTATGGAAAGACCCTGGCACCATTTTCTGTAGCTCAGAGCATCAGCAACACAAGCAACCTGTCAATATGAGCAAATTAGGGATGTGGCAGCTGTCATTGAATTTACCAGGCTTATGCTACTGAGCAACTAAGTTGTTAGGCTGCTGTTTTGGCTGCTTGCTCTGCTCCTGACCTGAAACACCTGGGGACTCAGTGCCAGCTCCCTCCAACTGCCCCATGCACACTCACACTTCCCAATCCCTGGCAGTGTTTGAAAATCACAACCATGGACACGAGCTGGAGACATTTAAACAAACCCATCACAACTGCTAAGTCCTGGCAGCATTGCTAGCCTCTTCTATAAACATTAGGAGTAAACCATTTTTGTCTTCTTGTTCATTTACTCCTATACATATGAAATAATGAAAGAAACAGAAGGATCTCTTTTTCTCCCTCCCTCCTCATCTGCTGGGTAAGGACCTTCATTTGCCCTCAGGGCTGCTCCTGCCTGAGGTGCTGTGAACAGTGCCTGCAGAAGTTGTTTCCCATGTCCATCTAGCAACTTCTCAGTTCTGCCTTTGACTGGCACCTCATCATCCTATGACAGCCTTGGTTAGGCACTGGCTGAGGAAAAAGAGGGAAATATCCATGCTGGATGCAAAGGGGACATGGGGCAGGACTTCTTAATGCAGACTTGGCTTTGGGTTTCAACTAACAACAGAGGTAACTGGGGAAGGAACAAATCCTGTGGAACTATATCAAACAGCTGTCCCAGAAAGATGTCTGCCATTGCAAGAGGGTTTTTATAATACTTCAGTGGTTATAAGGACTATCTTATAAATAGAGTGCTGAGAAATGTATGACCAAGAGAGGTCGATTGAAAATTATGGAATTAAGATGTTACTTGGGAAAAGAAAGGATTACTACCCTGGCTAATCTAAGCATAACTAGAAAATGTGGTTTTCATCATTCTGTACAAAAGGATGTTGTTCAACACATCCTCCTGTAACTAATAAGGGTAGAACTAATATGAAAAATAATACACCCCTAGAAAAAGGATTATCGTAGCAGTAGAAGGAGCGGTTTTTATAATCGATGTAAAATAGGTAAAGCGCTGAGTGTCACACCTAGAATATTGGTTAGTAACGCTGAGCAAGGAGTAAGTTTATAATGGACAGGGTCTGGCTTGAAGTTCATTTGCAGAGAAGGGAATAAAGCCATTTTATGTTCCTGATACATGCAACACACACTAAGAGTTTGAGATAGAGAAATAGATGTATTTATATATGTGCATTGCAGTGCAGTTTTTAGTCTTTCTTGTGTTTATTTTGTGTGCATTCCTATATAAGCATTTGTATCTACGGAAAAAAAATCCATACATTATATTATATATCCCTATATAATATAGGGATATATAATATATAATATATACTATAACCCTATATATATATATAATATATCCCTATATAATATATTTGCAGACATTGATGTTTATACACACATGCATGTGCCATTAGTGCCATTGGGATGCAGAGATACATCTGAAGCCACTGCTTGGAGGCTGTTAGGTGCCAGGGACAATGTCAAACCCTACCTGGGAGTAGAGGAAGAACAGTATTTGAAAGGAGGGTTGAACTTCATGAAACTGCCCGAAGTGGACCACATCCCAATAATAAGAGGAATTTGCTACTAGAGCCAGAAGCAGGTTGGGGTTTATTTGGGATGATTTTTTTTTTCCTTTTTTCTAGCATTAGTTCCTTAATACACACTCAATCTTTTCTCTTCTCTGGCTTCACAGGGGCTGAAGCATCCCAGTGAGAGCCAGGCCTCTTCCAGGAGCAGTGGGTACCTGCATAAAGGAGCAGGGGGAGATGCTATCAGGGGCAGCTCCTCTGGCTGGGAGATGAGCAGAGCAGAGGTGTGTGCACCGAGTCTGCAATAGCCCTTCTCCTTCCCTCTCGCTCTATCTGAAGTCTGTTGTATATTTGTTACTTCACGGCTCCTCGTCCTTAGATTAGATTTCTCCTTTCTCATTACCAACCTTAATAGACCCTTCAGACCTCATTCCAGCCCCAGATATTATCTGACCCGTATAATTAATTAATTATAGCCCAAATATTATAGATTATTAAAAATAGCATAACTAATAGTGTAATATCTCAAGCTGTCGACTTTAATAGTCAACATTGTCTTGGTCTCTCTTATCAGGCTGGGACACCCGGTGAGAATATTGATTTCTGGTAATTTTAACCATCATCTGCCATCCTGATGGGTAATTGTCAGATTTTCACCAGAGTCAGAGCTCATTTGAAATCGTTAAACCGTCGGCAAGGCTCACAGTTGATCTTAATGTTTCCTTTTTCTCCCCCTTCAATATGTTTCAGCAACAGAGAGGAAAATAAATAGAAAGAGAAAGAGAGCGCAAGAGAGAGCTGCGTGCTCGCCGGCCATCTGATTTCTCTTTTATTTTATTTTTCCCTTTACATGTACAGCCCCCACGGTGCAGTGGGCCTGTGTGTGCCCCCTCTGCCGCTGCTTCTCCCCCTTTTTCAATCTTCCCTTAGAAATAGTAGTAATAATATTATTAAATAATACTAATGGCAATCGCAGCCCGTGTGGGTCCCCGGTGCTGCAGCAGCCGGCTCGGGAGATGGGGGCGGGATCGGGGCGCTCCCCCAGCCGGGAAAGGCCCCTCCATCCTCGGCTGCTTCCCCTGCGAGCCCCGGCCGTGCCAGGGGCTGGAGCCCAGGCCTGGCAGCCGGGGTTGGTACCGGGGCAAGCCGGGGGCACCTCCCCGCTGGTCCCCCCTCCCCGCCCCGCATCCCGGCGGGCAGGCCGGGGATGCTCCCGGCTGCACCTCCAGCTTTCCTGCCAGCAAAACGGATCGGCTTTCGCGAGGTGTGTGAAAAAGCCCCTGCAGAGCCGATCCCAGCCGCGATAAGCGACAACAAGGCACTTTATTAGTATTTTATATAAACTCCCGGGTGCCGGGAGATAAGCGCCCAAATTAGGAGGCGGGGGGGCGGGGAGGAGCGGCTGGTTAAGCGGGGATCCGCCGGGTTGGGGCTTGAAGGGCGAGGAGGGACCGTGAGTGCACTGCCCCTCTCTCTGTCCCCGCGGGGACACTCGGGGACATCTCCCCCTCCAGCAGCGCCCATCCTCAGCCGCCCCCGGGGCTGCCCTCGGGCCGCCGCGGAGCAGGGAGGGAGCCGCAGAGAGGGAAGGGAACTGTTTAATAGATCCTCCGAGGATTCCCCCAGAGCATTATTTAAACTTCTAATTATGATTCATGTGTGTGATAATATTAATTTAATAATCAAGGAGCTGTGCAGGAAGCATTAACCTCAATTAAGCTCATTACTACTCTAACCTGGAATCCCCAGGGCTTTTAAATCTTCTACTATGAGGACCTGACACCGCGTTGATAGAGGGCGAGATCTGCTTCAGAATCTTTTTTTTTCTTCCTAAATCATTTGCCTTCGTGGGTAGAGCTAATTAATTCCCTGATTTTAGGTTGGAGGGGGTGTGTGGATGGAACCTCGATTTCCCGAGGAGAACCGGGCATCCTGGGGTGAGCGCTGGTCCTCAGCTCTGCCCTGCACCGGGAGACACCCGCGGGGCACAAAATCAGGATGAGACCAAGGGCCACGTGCGAGGCTCAGGGGCTGATCCTGCGCCTGCTTGCGGCCCCAGAAGCAAAGGCAGCAGTACTACTAGTAATAATAATAATAATA
>VYZR01036471.1:0-41466 GCA_013400675.1 Oxylabes madagascariensis
ACACAGATTTTAAAACGGGTACCCTTGGGGAGGGGAACATGCATTAATTTGCAGGTCTTTGCAACAGGTGATATAATAACAACTACTCTATTTTTAAACTAAGCCCCTAGGGCTTGTACTTTTGTTGCCGTTATTAGGAAATAGGATCCACTGAGATCTTTAACATAGGTCTTCACTGGGAATATTTTTCACTCGGTGCCCCACTTTAAAGGGCCACCATTTTCCATGTTGACTGGTGCAAGATTGTGGTTTTGCTCGCTTGTATTTGGCCACTGCTGCATTGTGTTCCAGGAAAAGGGTAAGGAGGACCCTTTGTTTAAAATGTGCATTGACTTGCTGCATGAGGAAAAAATTTCATTGTTTTTAAGATGAAAAATACTATATTAAACTCTTGACTGCTCACTGGGACCTACATAATTTTTCAAGTTGCCTTTGAAAGAATTCCCACACTCCAAAGTTAGCATTCACAGCAATGTTTGGATGTCTACAGAGCAGATCAATCCAACATCCTTTTGAAAAGTGCTTTAACATTGTCTTACATGCAGTGAAAGAGGCAGCTGGTCCAGGTCCTCCTCCTTCAGCTGTTCCATCTCCCTTTGAGACTGACTGCTGGCAGTCACCACATCAATCGAGAGACTGGAGATGAGTGCAGAGTATCCCACTGTGACACATGGGGAATCATTAGGAGATTTCCTAATTGTGTTTTGAATTAGTTACAAACTTCAAATAATGCTGGCGTGCAAGCAGTCAGTGGGGGAGTGTGTGTATGGAATTAATTTAATGAAATTTAATGAATGCTGTGGAAATCACTAATTAGTTTTGCTAGACCCAGTAAGCCAAACCTGACGTCTTCCCTGCACTGCTGTTGTCCTATCCTTTGCTATATGGTTTGTATCTTATTTCCCTTAATCAAAATATTCCTTTCGGCAGGTTCCTCTTCTCCTGGGTTCACTTCAGTTATGGGAATTTTCTCATTAATTTAACTATCTCCTGCCTTCTTTTCTCCCCCTGAGATTGTGCTAGTGGGAAGCTGACACAATGAAACTTGAGGTGCAGTAATGAGATATAAGGAGATGGAATTTTTCAGATGGTTTCAATATATGGTGCAGTAGAAAACCATTTGGTTTTTTGGGGTTTTTTTTTGTAGGTATAGGAGCAATTTGGGTGCAAATAGAGATGACTAGGTACAGCTTCAAGAAGTGTGGGTTGCTCAGAAAAGCAAAGATGCTTTGCACTCATTACTGTCTCTTGCTGTCTGTTTACTTCGCACTCTACTTGAGCAGACTTTTCTCCCTGCTCCCACCCACGTGTGTTTACCCTGTGGAAAGAAGTCCTTGTCTGCCTTTGCAGTCTGGCTTTTCCTGAAAACAAGACACTTTCACAGGGGTTTAGCTTCAGCTTTAAAGCTATCAAGGAATGCAGAAGAACAGAGTGCTTTGAGTTCCTGGATTTTGAAAGGAATATTCAAGTTAGACCCCACTATGAAAAGAGAGAACAAAAGAGGAATAAGAAAAGTAATTTTCTGTTCTCTTCTAAAGCAGAGCAATGTTGCACTCAGTACATTTGTGTCCATTTAATCCCATTCCCCTGAGGTAAACATATGCCTTCAAATTTGCAGGAATCCTAATTTTAGTGGGTAGGCCATCAGCTGTAGATGAAAAAAGGTCTTTGCCTGAACTTAGGTTATTGCAGTGAATATAATCATGAAATTTACGGTGGATTTAAGCTAAGGAATGGGTACTTTAAGACTAGTGTGTGGATGAAAATGGTGCTAAGTGCATCAGTCTTGTTTTAGTAGAGGCTGGGACTAACAAGGAAGAGTGGTGGGTTTGTTTTCAAAAAAAAGATGGAGGAGCACAATGAGACCTTTGTCCACAGACTGTGTCTGTTACTGTCATGTGGACAGTCACTGGGCAGCAGAGGTAGCTCAGCAATGTGCAGAGGGGCAGGAAGCTGCTTTGGTGCACCTGTGGATAGGCTGAAAAGGGAGTCCTTGAATACCAGACCTACCAAAGGAGGTTATTGAGCACAACCTAATTACACATTTCTCAGAGCAGAGAGAGGAGGAGCTTCAGAAAAAGACAACCATGCTTATTAGTGGTGCTGTTAAACCAGGGCTTAGCCACTTACCTCTATACTGCGTTCTTTACTTACAAAATATTTTGTTCACTTTTATGTGAAAGAGACTTCTGTCTTCACACTTGGCATTTAGCCTATTGCAAGTGCCAAACCCAAAGGATTAAATGGTGAAAAGGGGCAGGAGGGCTTACTACCTCTCTGCCAGCTGGGAGCTCTGCCAGCTCAACTTGGAACATGCTTCTGAGCAGATATAAAATCTCTCTGTCAGT
Source organism: Oxylabes madagascariensis (assembly GCA_013400675.1). Lineage (NCBI taxonomy): Eukaryota > Metazoa > Chordata > Aves > Passeriformes > Timaliidae > Oxylabes > Oxylabes madagascariensis. The sequence continues at coordinate 2,349 of VYZR01036471.1, forward strand.
GAGGGAACTGTGGTTTTTCCAGTGCTTAAACTTCAGCTGTCATTAATGTGTTAAGAGCTGGCAATAATACGAGATGTTCCCATCACCCTCAGAGCTTGTAGACAGTGTAGTTGCAGTGCTTCTGGTCCCTGCTGTCCTCAAGTGCTGGCATGACCCTTCCCTGCTGAAGGAGATGAAAGGAGGAAGTGCAGCCGCCTGTGCTGGCAGGGAGCTGTTTGGAAAGGCAGAGTTGAGTCTAAGAATTTCCTATTAACCCTGCCAGGTTTTTGAAAGAAGGCTGGGGTTGGGATGATCCCAAATGGATGCTGAGATGCTGTGATTCACTTTTCTTCAGAACTGATGCTGCTACAAGCCTTCTTGGCTGCTGTTTCTCAAAAGGTGTTGATACTTTCAGAAAGTTGTTTCTTTTTGTCAGGGACCTTGAAATGAGTGTTCTGAGTCTTGACATTTGTAATAGCAAACCAGGAAATGCAGGGAACTGATGAGAGAGAAGGAGCTTGAGTTAAAAAGTGGGTGTTTGCAGGCTTATTGAGGTTTTTGCAACACAGGAAGTCCCAAGCAGTGCTCTGACAGGGTTCTCAGCTGCTACAGGCAGCTTAGCTTTCCCGTTAGTAAGATGTTCTTCTCATGTTACTTTTCGTTTTTTCCCCAGAGCCTGCATTGATGTCATTCCCACTATGCCAAGATGGCCTACAGAACCCCCTAAATTCAAAACAGTGGGGCCACACATTTAGCCATTGGCTGACTTTGACAGCAAGTTTACCCAAACAAAAGGGAAAAGCATCAATGAAAAATAAACTCACAGGACAACTTTTCCTGCCAGGATCTCACCCAGAGAAACAGTGGCACATAGCAACAGGAATTCTACAAACCCAGCTCCGAGGCTACTGTGTCTTCCAGAAGGACCCAAGCTCCACATTTGATACAAAGTGCCTTGATGCTTCTGTTGGCCAAGTTCCTGTGGACTGTCAGTCCAAAGAGGCGTGTTCAGGATCTGAATTCCATACCAGGGATTCAGGATCTTGCACCAAGGTACCTGGTGCCTCTGACAACTTGACTCACACTGATGAGGAAGGACGGGCCACAATGGTTGATGTTGGAGGGAAGCCAGATTCCAGAAGAAGTGCTGTTGCTGGTGCCGTGGTCCTCCTGGGTGAGAAGGCATTCAGGATGGTGAGGCAAAACCAGCTGAAGAAAGGGGATGTGCTGGCAGTCGCCCAAATAGCAGGAATTCAGGGAGCCAAGCTGACCAGCCAGTTGATCCCATTGTGTCACAACATCCCTCTGTACCATGTTGAGGTGTCTCTGAGCCTGGATGAGGCCAGGCATGCAGTGGTGATTCGCAGCTCCTGTCACACCTGGGGGAGGACAGGTGTGGAGATGGAGGCTCTCACAGCTGCCAGCCTGGCTGCGCTGACGGTGTACGACATGTGCAAAGCAGTCACTCATGACATTGTCATACAAGAGCTGAAGTTGCTTAGTAAGACAGGTGGGCAAAGGGGAGACTTCTCAAGGGTCTAGATAATACCCAGATACTTCCAGATCTCCAAGTGACTACTGCTCCTGTTCAGCCTCTTCCAGAAGTCATTTTGCTCAGCTGGTGGGCTTGGAGAGTTCAGCAGGTGTGTACAGCACAGCAATCCTGTGCCTCCAGCATTGCCTTACTCTGTCAGCTCACTGCTGGATGAACAGTGGAGCCACCTATCCCTGTTGAAAACCATGTGTATTTTCTAGAGGACAGACTTCTCCACTCTGCCAGTACCTCCATTTCAGTGCCCTCATGATGAGATTGAGAAAAGATTCCTGCTTATACCATAGAGGTTTTTGGTTTATGTTTTTTTTTTTCCTTTGTGCTGTGAAATACGCCTGCTGTCATCATACCATGCAACTGTGAGCTCTGGGAATGAAGCCACTGCTGAAAGTGCTGTTATTTGGCAACTATTTTTAAGTCAAGGATTAAGATTTCAGAATTGTGTCTGTCCGTCTTTCCCTTGACCTCCTTCATTTAATTTAGAGGGTGACAGTGAGAAGAACATAGCTGGGGAACTTCATCATACAGCAGAGATGATAAACATGGAACAGCCAGAGTCAAGGGGCAGCACCTATCCCTTTGCAGTACTACTGCTTCCCTTCACAGAATCCCAGAATGGATGGGTAAGGTTGGAAAGGACAACAGTGGCTCACCTGGTCCAACCTCCCTGCTCAGGCACCCAGAGCACATGGCACAGGGTTGTGTCCAGAGTGGTATATCTCCTGTGAGGGAGCCTCCATAACTTCTGACAGCAATCTGTTTCAGTGCTGAGTCCCCTGCAGAGTAAAGAAGTTCAGGTGGAACTTCCTGTGCATCATTTTCTGCCTACTGCCTCTTGTCCTCTTGCTCAGCCACCACCAAGAGGAGCCTGGCTCCATATTTTTGGCATCTCTCCCTTAGACACTGGTATACATTGAAACATCAGTCATCTCTTTTGGATGCTGAACAGTCCCAGCTCCCTCAGCCTTCCTTCATAAGAGAGACAACTGCAAGTGGGAAATATCCACATATCAGTTTCAAAAGAAAAAAAAAACAAATCGCAGCTGCCCAGTTTTCTGCCTGGTGCTCTGTAAAACATGATGCAGGAAGAGGATTTCTGGGTTTGGAAGAATTATTTTTCTGATCTGAAAATGTTTTACAATGTTAGAAGCATGTTCCAGCATTTTGACCTTAGCACTGAAATACACGGATGCCTTTTTTGCATGCTTAAGGGATTAATTTTGCCATGCACAGAAGTAAGTATTAAGCTCTCCCTGACTTTAGAAAGAGATGTCGCACGAAGCCCTAGAAGACTCCAAATTTTTAATGCTCTACGGTGCAGCTCTTAGTAACCAGCAACTTGCATAGTCCCCACAGATAAAACAGACTGTAATACTAGTGGCCACTTCAAAAATTAAGGTAGTTACTGTTGCCTCTGCCAGAGTGTTTTCCTGCATGTTTCTCTAATTTGCTTTTCATGAAGTCTTCTGGCCTTGGAGCATTTAAGTGTTCCCATAAATGTAGCAGTGGCCGTGGTCATGTAGCAATAATTAGCTTTGGTAATTAACTGTCCTAGATAAGAAATTACTCAACATTCTTGTTTATATTAATGGCTGCTTTTCAAATGTTAATTTAAGTACTCTAAACAGGGTGTTACTGGTTGCTTATGGCTAATGTGAAGCTGCACATCATTCGGGGTGCTCCCTCCATACACACAGAGTTGAAGACAAAGACACTACCAAAAAATCATCTTAAGCTTAAGAGGTTAAAGTACTGTGAGCACACCACACTCCCATGCACATCCTGCTCACGTAAAGTAAGCACAGGTCTCAGATGAGGAGGCAATAGGTTTTACTAGAGATCCTTCACAAATCTCATACACTAGCTACAACAAAAGGCACTCTTTCCATTGCAGGTGAATTGATTGATTGTTTGTTGTCACTGTGAGAAAAGGTAGATACAGCAACAGACATAGCAGCTATAGCTGAAAGGGAAAGAAATCTAGAAAGCTTGGTGCCCAAAATCCATAAGCATTTGTACATCAGTGATGGGGTTCAGGAATGGTATTCCCCAATTTAGTGTTCCACTCTCACTCAGTCCTCCCTCCCTGTGGCGGGCTGGAGAGGAGAATTGGAGGCACAGTAGGTTAAAGATCATGGGTTCAGATAAGAACAATTTACTGGAAACAGCAATGGAATAAGAAAATGAGCAGCAACCCCTTCAATAATAGAAGGAACAGGCACTACATGACCACTTCCTTACTAGAAGAGACCCCTTCCCTGGTCCCTATAATAACCCCCCATGCTGCTAGCCATGCCCCCTCTTGGCTTCTGCAAAAATTACTCCTGTCCAGAACCAGGACGGACAATCTACATTCATTGTTACAGTCTTGACTCCCTGTCATCCCCACTGCCATACTGACACCAACAATCCCACCCAATCCTGTAAATACAAGAGATTGCATTCATCTGTGGAGCTGCTGTGCCCATAACACTAAAGTTTCCTTAGCTCAGCACGGAAACAAAGTGCCAGGAAAAGGAAGCACACATGTAACCTGCTAATTCAACTGACTGACCCAAGCCCTTACCTCCCCNAAGAAATCTAGAAAGCTTGGTGCCCAAAATCCATAAGCATTTGTACATCAGTGATGGGGTTCAGGAATGGTATTCCCCAATTTAGTGTTCCACTCTCACTCAGTCCTCCCTCCCTGTGGCGGGCTGGAGAGGAGAATTGGAGGCACAGTAGGTAAAGATCATGGGTTCAGATAAGAACAATTTACTGGAAACAGCAATGGAATAAGAAAATGAGCAGCAACCCCTTCAATAATAGAAGGAACAGGCACTACATGACCACTTCCTTACTAGAAGAGACCCCTTCCCTGGTCCCTATAATAACCCCCCATGCTGTTAGCCATGCCCCCTCTTGCTTCTGCAAAAATTACTCCTGTCCAGAACCAGGACGGACAATCTACATTCATTGTTACAGTCTTGACTCCCTGTCATCCCCACTGCCATACTGACACCAACAATCCCACCCAATCCTGTAAATACAAGAGATTGCATTCATCTGTGGAGCTGCTGTGCCCATAACACTAAAGTTTCCTTAGCTCAGCATGGAAACAAAGTGCCAGGAAAAGGAAGCACACATGTAACCTGCTAATTCAACTGACTGACCCAAGCCCTTACCTCCCCTCACCACGCACAACACACCCTGCCCTCCTGGCCTGCCCCCAGGCTCTAGCTAATTTTGAAAATGAAAAAGAAACACAATGTACTCACTAGTAATAAAGCAATGCTTTAGGCATATGATTCTTTGGCTTCTGAGAAGTGTGCTGTCATGCTGTAAAGCTCACACAAAGGACTCAGGGCCATACCAGGGACTACTGAGCACACACAGGACCACCACGCACATCTCGCTTTTTACGCACATTTCACTACTTCCTTGGTTTGAGAGTGGCTGGCAGTGTAGAGCAAACTGACTTTGGTGCCATTTTATGCTCATGTTACATTATCAAGTCTTTAAACTATGCACATTTATAGGCAATGAACCAAACATGAGTCAACATTTTGTGAGAGAAATGGGTTGAGAGCACTCTGTGTTTCTGTGGTGCTGGGTGGGCCATGGTGTAATATATGTTGATGAACTGACTACTTTTTGGAGGCTTGCTTTTTTTGTCCAGTGTATTTTTAATAAATACTAGTTGCAATGGAGTGTGGTTTGCATTACTTTGAATGTCTTTTTTATTTATCTATGTTCTAACCCAAAAGCTTCTATGAATAGTTAGCTCGGGACAAGCAACAAGACAGGCTTTGCAAGTTGCATGATTAGTCAGCAATTAGCAAGGGATCAGTCATAATAACTTATTACTGTAAAGAATCTTTTTTTTTTTGCTGTTGAGTGAAACTCATTTTAATCTGGCTGTTCTTAAACTGTGTAATCCTGTGGGTTTAACATAATTTATCATCTCTTGTCAGTATCCCAGCTTCTCCCACATGCCTGTTCTGAGCCAGAGGCTGCGGATAACATCACTGCTTTTTGTTGCAGAACTAGGGCCTCCAGAACTCTTCCTCCTAGTCTGAGTGACCACAACTGAAACCAATATTCAGAGAAGTGGCTGTATAAAAGTCCATCCCTCCTGAATCACGAATAAGCTTAAGGGAAATTCCCCTTCTCATCCATCTGAACTTCCAGGAAAGCTCTCAGGTCTCCTGCTGCCAAGAAGGCATAAATGATCTTGGAGGTCTTCTCCAACCTCAGTGATTCTAAGGTTTCAAATACTGTCAATCCTAAAATAAGAACATCATTTCTCTAGGAGCAGAAACAGTAAAGCACCAAGCCCACCACCTCCTTCTCTGGAAGGGTGCCATAAGAGTTCAAGTTGCACTTTAGTGCATGTCAAACAACACTCAAATACTGCAGATCATTGCAACCCTCACAATGCACACACAGGAGAGCTTTTGCCTGCCTGGAAACTCAGCTGTCCCAGCTCATGGCCCATTTGTGTGTTACAGTTAGTTCACTGCTAATCCAGGCTGAAATCCTTTGGGGCATCTCAGCCTGGCTTTCCTTCATGCCCACATCCTGACACTAGTTACTCCACCCTCACACCGTCCTGTTAAAAACTGGATGCAGCATATAAAGGAGAAGCTGGCAGAAGCTGGTCATTAAGAATTCTTAAAGAGAATAAATCTATATCAAAAGAGCAAGTGAATTCAGGAAGTGCTGGGGGAAGGAGAATGGGCCATGGGGGGAAGACAACTTGAAATACCTCAGGGAGGAACTTTTTTTCTGAATGGGAACTGCTCAAAACCAGATTCTGAAAGCAACAATAGCTGCGCAGTAAAAAGAGCAATGAATTTTGTTAGCTATTTTCAGCCCCTGGTGACCTGCAGTGATTCCCTGTAAATTCCCTCTTACTCAGCTTTACATGGATTTGACTGAACAGTCCCTCTTGGTCCTGCCCCTTCCTTGGCGCTTTGCTGCTTCTCAGCTCCCTCTGGCTGCCTCAGCAGGCAGTCAGGCAGGCTTTGAACAGCTGAAAAACGGCTGCTGCATCGTGTGTGCTTTGGCCAAGACAGAGCTGCTAATTAGTTAAATGGCAACAGTTAGTTCACTTCCCTCCACACACCAGAGCCTCGCTCCAAGAGAAGCTCAGCATTTCAGGGAATCTAAAATCGGTTGGAGGAATTGCTGGTTGCAGTGGGCTGATCATGTTTTCAGGTTTTTGAGATGTCAGGTAAAAGCCTCAACTTAAGTTTCAAAACCAGTGGATGTGAGGAGCTCTGCAAAGTCGTGATGATGGCAGGCAACACCCTGACATACCTGGTATGGTGCCAGAAAGGCATGGGATGAAGAGCTGAATCCTTTGTCACAGGCTGTGCCTGAAGGGCTTTGGGTGAACTCGGTGCACTCTTAAACAGTGGGTGGCTGAGACACAAATCCATCTGTCTGTATCTTCCCCTGTCTCTCCATGCTGCCAGTGCTGTGTTTAGAAAGGTTCCAGTTTAACACTTCTATCTTTGTACTTACCCTGTTTGCTCCTGTGGGGAGTAAAGAGTACCCAAAATAGTAGCAGTAAAGTGCAGCTGAGTGCAAGTTCACAGGAAGGGATGAGATGGATGCCCTGAGACACTGTTCAGCTTTCCTCCAAGAAAAGAAGTACAACAAACCAGGCATTGCTCAGCTGCGTGTGCACAACCCAACTGCAATGGCACAGCCGTGGCCATCAGGCAAGCTGCCTACTGCCCATGGCTCTCCAAGGTGTCATCCACACAACACTTGCTCCACAGAACAAAGTTTCACACTTCATGATTGCTTAAGGTTTGCTACCAGAACCCCAAATTAGCAGCAGAGACAATTGCTTCATCAATGACTCCATCAACAGAGTGGGCGCAATCTCAAATTCTGGACAGCCTGCTCAAAACCAGAAGCTCTCAGTACTATTAAGTTCTTCCTGCATGAATTTAGCCTTAAAATTAAGTTCAACAGAAATACTGTCTTCTATACCCATGATACTTTCAGGGTGCGCAGTTGAAAGGATGTAAGGCCAGCAAAAGCAGAGTTTGTGTTTGCAAAGTCAAGGGCAACTTAGCTGCAGTGGGACAGGAGGTAGAGGAGGAAGAGGAGGAGACAGCAGGAGGGCCAGGCAGCTGTAAAATTGTGTTAATATTATGCTTGGAAGATAACACAGGCTATCAGATACACGGCTGCTCCACAGGTAGTGCCCTAGGCCAGTTACCTGCTGGTGCAGGTTGTGGCAAAGCTCTGTCAACAGCAGCAGAGCTGTGCAGTGCCACACCAGGCACCATGTGCTGCTGGCAGCTGGGAGAGAGGGGTTCAGCTGCACAGCCCTGACCTGCCACTACTGCAGCCTTAACAAACTTAGGTTTCATTATCGGGGTAATGTCGGCACTCAAGGCTCCCCCCGTGCACAGTTGCAGCAAGGCTGGAATTGCTGTTGTGTGAGGCAGTGCCTGGAATTACACCACCAGTCCATCCCTCTCTCCCTCCATCCCCTCCCCAGCTGCCACCCACAGTCTCAGTGCTTCAGAGAGCTCACTTCCCCACCCTGGGCCTGATGCTGAATGGAAATGCTTTAGCTCTGTGTGGCTCATTTGGCTTCTGCAGATCAACCCTTGAGGCCATCCTCAGCCCAGATCCAAGAAATGAGCTGAGCTGAGGGAAGGGAATAATTTCTGCTGCCCCTGAAGCCTCATCTCTCCTATTGCAGCTGGCAGCTCAAAAGGCTCCATCCTGCCAAGACTGAATCCTAATTGGGATCAGTGGAAAAGACAATCTGCTGCCAGGGCCGCCCTGATCCTGGGCTCACAGAGAACATGGGCAGAGCTTGCCCAGCCCCACAAGAGAAGGCCTTCACTAGGGTTTACAAAAAAATAAAATTCCCTTCAGAGTGTCAGTGGAAGCAGCAGGAGGAGACCAAGGAGAGGACATGGCTTAGCCGGGTAGTTTGCAGTGGAAGAGCAGGCAGAACCACATCACATGGAAAATCCTCCTGTCCCTGTAGCCTGCTGGGAAGGAAAGCCACCAGCAAAGGCTGAGGGGTACAGTTAGTAATCCCCAGGCCCTGCAGTGAATTCAAATACTATAACCATCTCTGAACAAACACACAAAACTATCACAGTCATGCCCAGAACTGCTCTTGCCAAGAGCTACAAGAAGAAGGGCAAGGTAAGTTTTTCATCTTAGAAGAGAAAGACTAGAGCAAAACCTCTTCAGGCATCCCATCTGCACATGACACCAGGATGCTACATGACTTTTTCCAAGCCACAGCTGCTGACTTCAAGCCCACTTGTTTCAAAGACCCTGGCAGAGCTCACTCATACCTCTGTGATTAGGCACAGTCTAGCCACCCCTTTGGCTTTGTGGAGGCAACCAGAATCAACACTGCCAACTCCTAATGCGCCCAAGATGGGTGCTCCTGACCCAGTTTCCTTACAAGCACCGAGTCCTGTCATCTCAGCACGGTCTGGTCCGAGCAGCAGCAATGTGCAGCAGGAGTAGAGCAGAGCGAGAAGCCGTCGGCCTGGGTTATTTTTACACCATTTGTTCCACCTTGCATATTTAGGTGCATTTCCAAGTCCCTACATCAGAGGAAAGCCACCGTGGCAAGTCTTGTTCAGACTAGGAGCTTTAGAAGAGCCTCCCTTGCTGACTCAGGGGAACAGAGTTACCAGCAGCTCATGGAGCAGATGCCATGTCAGAGCTGCTGGATCTGAGCAATGAAAATGGGCTCTTGCTCTGGTAAAATGGCTTTAATGGGATTTTCCAGCCAGCAAACATGCTTTGAGGGACACACCCAGGACATTCAGCCATCAGCAACACGACTGCATGCAGAAGGCTCTTGGCCAGCCAGACTGGGAGGGGCATTTAAACACAAGTTTCTTGCCTTCATCTTTATAGCTTGCTATTTCTCTCCCCGGTTGCTAAGGATGCCCCGGAGCACATCCCTCTGGGATGTCCCCGATACAGCAGAGACACGGTCAGTAACAGCCCCTCACCAGTAAACTGTAGCTTTAGCAAACCTGTGCCAGAGAACTCCAGCTGAACCCCAGCAGCTTGGAGGGGTTTTCATTTCCACTTCTCCACGGCTGGTATTTCAAGGTGTTTTTATTTCTTTTTAATCAAAGCACGTGGCCAGCTCCAGAGGGTGCTGAACGAAGAGAGGGAGGCGGTGCAGCCACTGTTTCTGTACAAAGTATTTCCACATGCAAGTGAAACGGGGCTCAACTCGCTCGGTGCGTGTTTTGCAGTGCGGTTACGGGCTGCCGTTCCGCCTGCACAAAGCTGTTATTTATTTACTTAAAGACTTGCATTCCATGGAAAAAGATGCCCCAAGATAGCACTGTGTTTCTAAAATTAAACCCAGCTGGATGGAGTGGGGAGCAAGCAAGTGAGCACTCCTCTGCTCCCAACAGCAGCGGGAACAGGGTTCCCCACATCCTGGACTCCCTCACCCTCACCGAGCAGCAGGAGAGCCTGGCAAAATGCCTGCCATGTCCTCAGCCATGAGGGAGGCAGCTCTCTGGGAAGTCAGACCAAGTGCCTTACTCAACAGCGGGAGTGCCACTTCTTCCCGTGTCGGGGGATCAGGGTTTAAGAGCAGCGCTTCCTGCCCCAGCAGCTCTGCAAAGCCCCCACCCTGCTGCAGCACAGCAGACACCTCACCATGTGCCTGACACAGGTTTGAGTGTGGCCACAAGTCCTTCAACAGAATTTGTGAGGAAGGCTGCATTCATTCATCTCCTACCTAACCCAGCCAACATTTCCATCTAGTTTATGTGTCACTGATAGCATCCTGCTCACAGTAAAGCTCAATTAGCCCTTGCTGTTGTAACCTAAGTTAAGAAACCTGCTCTCACAAAAGCCATTTATAGAAGGGAAGAGGAAAACCCAAGTGTTCCTCCAACCTCACATGGCACCAGCAAGAAATCCCTCCCAGACACACTCTCAGCACCTGTTCCCCTGTCCACATGAGCACAGGGACCGCCTCTGCATCTACAAGTGGCTCTGCTCAGAAATGAGCACATCAGCTCATCAGAACAGCTGTGCCAGAGCTGCTGCTCAGGGGCTTTACCATGGCCTGCATTTAGCCTCATCCCTCAGACAAAATGTCTCCTCACACACACAGCTGAAGCTTTCCAAAGGACAAGTTGGGCACTGGTGGAGCCCCCTGCACCCATCAGGGCTGGGAGCGCCTTGGAGGCTCTAGGGAAGCAAAGCTCCAGCAATGGCAGAGGTGGCTCTGCAAGGACTGTGGGAAGGAAAGCGAAGTGTAGCCCCAGACCTTCCTTCCCTGCACCAGAAGGTTCACACAAACGTGGGACAAGAAAAGCTGGCAAAGAACTCTGAGCCAGACCCCGAATGAACAGGAAAAGAAACAAGGATGATGGCTAATGGGAATGGCTGAGCAACTGGAAAAATGGTGAAAACAGTGGTGAGGTCAGGGTGCCTGCTGCCTCCAGGCTCATGTGCCAGCTCTCCCAGGGCCTCCGGACCATGTCCTGTCCCGAGTACAGGCAGGAGCTGCTGCTCCTTCCTCTAAAGAGACAGTCCTTGGCATCACATGAAGCTTGTTTCAACCGAGGCAGAAAGGACAGTCCCACCACTACTGGCCTGGACTGTGATCCAGGAGAACCTGACCACACTGTACATGGGCCAGACCAACGTGTCATGCTTGGTAAGTCACTCAAATTATTGTTTGCAGATGGGGACACTAACCTGGCATTCCCATTGATCTGTGCACACTGCAGTGAGGACCTGCAGACAGATTTCTGAGCCTGAGTGCTCCTCATGCCTGATGTGCAACTGGAGAAAATGATGTTTGCTACCAGATTGACAAGTCTGTTTTCAGCAGATGGGCTTTTGTCCCTTGATTTCTTCTAAATATTAGAGGAAGATATCACCTTTCTGCCTCCCATGGGAAAACCTTCACATATGTTGGTGCCCAGACCTTGTTCTAATGAGAGTGAGAGGTGCAGCTTTCAGGGCTTATTGCAGAGCTGAGGGAAAGGGTGAGGAGGAGTAAGAAGAGAAGCGAGCTAGCCACCAGAGAAGATCTCAGGAAAGAGCCTGCCTCTCATCAAAGCTCAGCTATTTCTGTGACTATGCCCATTTTCCCATAATTATACTGGTTCTGCTCTGCACAGCACTAAGTCAGGTCTACTGATCCCTGTCCAAACTCCTGCTGCCTTCCTGTTTGTATTAGGGTGCCAGCATGGGTTAAAAATTAGAGAGTAAGATTGCCTCAGTATCTGATTTATCCCCTTTCTTCCTTCCATCTTGACTTGGGATGTGCTGGTCAGCATCCCCCAGGGAGAGGATTAATCAGGAACAGACGGAGTGCTGGCAGCTGCCTGACAAGGACAAGACCATGGCTATGGGACAAGCTGCAATTTGGAATCTCTTGCTTTGACCCTGGTACAAGTCCAAGACATGCTTGCTGATGCATCCCAGCACTGACACCCCAGGAGCTGGCACAAGATCAGCACCCCCAAGGCCACAGCCAGCTCTGGTCCCGATGTCACATTGCCTCAGCGCTGGAGATGCTTCTGCGGTGAAAGGCTGCCCATCCCTGTGACTCCAGAGCAGCTCCAGCTCTCCAGCTGCAGAAAGGGCCTCCTCTCCACTTACAGAGAAGCTCTCATTTCAGGGACCAAAGCAAGGAAAGATGTTACTGCCATTCCAAAAGGGCAACACATCTTTAACATTTGGTCCCTGCTGCACCGCAAGGAGGACAACAGGAAGGTAGGACACAGTACCCAATCTACCTGGCAACTCCTGCCCCATGTGAAACCAAGCTGAGTGCAGAACAACAGCATTTGTGCGAGGGTCAGTCCTCTGCCAGGGGCTTCACCTGGAGCCTGAGGTGCCCAAGCTCCTGCAGGTATTAATACCACAGAGATAGGGCAGCAGATCCTCCCAAGATGGGCAAGCAAGGGGTCATGGCAACAGAAAGGAATTGTGAAGATGGAAGAGGGAGGTGAACAGGGCTCAGATATTGAAGGAAATCAGGAGCAGAAGCAAGGGGTACTTTACAGCAGAATGGGGCATGACTCTGAAGAGTTATTTTCTTCTTGGGAGCCCAAAAGGAAAGAAAACACTGGATTGTACAACCCTGGGAAAATCTGCACTTTGGGGTTACCCAGCTTCTTCTACAAAGAGCAAGCCAATCCAGAGCAGATCCAGACTTGCTCAGGAGCACAAACATAGTGTGTGTTACCCAAGGAAACTCTTGCCCAGTCTTAATGCCTTACTGTGAGCCCAGGGGTAGGCACATACTGGGCTGATTTGTACTTCTGCCCCTGAAAACCCCTTGTGACTATGCAGGGGCTGACAGTTACCATTGCCCCCAAAGGCCGTCACACCCTGACAGCACTCAGCCAGGCAGAGCCTGATCACAGGAATATCCAATGAGATGCTGCAGAACACCATTTCTCACCTCTCAAATCCAGGGACCATCTAACTTTCTTGGGGGGGTGGCAGGGTGGGTTGGGGAATCTACCTTTGTTCTTTTACAGTATTGCCACGACCAAATGAAAAATAGCTTAAGCCTAAAGTAGATGGATATTCATTTTCCTCCTATTTTGTTTGCTTTCTTCTGTGGGCAATGGAGCATGCACAAGCTTTTGATAGTTTGTTTTTTTTAACTCCTCAGCCACTGTGCATGCAGCACCTTTTCATACCTTTACAGACCACTGGCTTTCCAGGAACCACTGGCAAAACAGTGGCAGGGTTCGACAATCAGAGCATGAGCTATGGATTCACCACAGTCAAGTTCTTGGTAGTCTCTCATGAGGCATCCAGGCCAATTCTTACAACACTCATGGTATTTTGGGGGATGATAAAACATGAGCTTTTCCCCTGCAGACCTACTGGTAACGGAGAGTATTTACTTACAAACAGACAAATAACGAGTATTTGTCAGATTTCTTGAGACAATCACAGTTCTCCCCCCCACCAATGCTTTAAAACCTCTACAAGGAACATGGAGAGACAGGAGCTCTCCCCTCTCCTCTCTGCAGGGGCAGGCAGCAACATCACACAGTGCCCAGCACACCCACCTCCCTGTCTCCCCATAGGAAGGGGTGTCCGGGGCGGATGTCAGCCCTGATCCCCAGGTCCCTGCAGCCTCTGCATGACTGTTGTGCTTTCCTTGCTTATCAGCTGCCTCAGTCCTTGCTGGAAGTGCTCTGAATAGCCCTTCCATGAAGGGAGAGCATGGCAAAGGTCTTGCTATAACACGACAGACCCAACCGCTACTGGTTATAGACACTTCCAGCAAACAAAAGCCTTTTTCGACATCTCACAGCCATTAATTATGAAAGTCTTTTCCCAGAATCACAGACTATTCTGAGTTAGAAGGGACCCACAAGAATCATCAAGTCCAGTTCCTATGTGAATGGCCCAAACAGGGATTGAACCCACAATCTTTGTGTTTTTAGCACCATACTCTGCCCAACTGAGCTAATCTTCCCCCTCCTAATATTCTGATTCTTTTTTTTAATTAATGTCATAAGAGATGTGTTCTCCCTCCATAAGCACTCAAGAAATTGGCTCAATACAATTGCGCCCCACATCTAAAACAAGGTGGGCAAATAACAATTCCTGGATTCCCATATTAAACTATTCACAGCATTTCAGACCCCTCTGGACCCCTGGGGTTCAGTGCTGTCACATGGTAGGAAAGATGCAGCAGCTCACTCGAGGCAAGCCTCCACCACACTGCTGAGTCTGCGGTGGGGAGAATTAGGGAAAAAATGGCAAAAAAGGCAAAAGGGAGTGAAGAAAAAAGCAAAAGAGGTGAAAAACCAGCAAAAAGGAGAGAAAGACAAAAGAGGGGAAAAAGGACCTTACCTCCTGGTGAGTCTAAGCAAAGTAGAGATAAATAGCAACTGTGCCTCAGAGAAAACAGCAAGAAGCCCATTAACTACAGGAACATCAAACAAACAAAACCTATCACAACAATGTTGAAAACCAAAAACTTTTGGGCTTTGAGAGGAGGGAAAAAACCCCAAACTTTAATTTTTTTATTTCCTAGCGGTACAAATCTAGGGCCAAGCAGATTGCTCCCAGGAAGCTCCATGTCCACTATGGCAGAGATAAAAGTCACCTTTGTTTACATAGAAGCCAAAAGTTAAAGAAAGAGGAAACTGCTAAATGATAGACTCATCCCTTCCCAGCAGAGAGCTCCCTTACACTCCCCTTCACTCCTAGTCATTCAGCTAAACCTCAACCCTGATTTTGCTCAGAAAAAGCCATGAGGCACTTACCTTGCTCTGTGCAGCGATGACAAGGACAGGGAGGTGCATGATCATGGGAAAGGTGACAACCAGAAGATGGAAGGAGGCTTCTGTGATGGACCCATGCTGCAGGGCAGAACACCAGCTCCTCACTGTGTGCTCCAACACCAAATAAAATATTAAAGAAAAGTCTTCTTACAATCCAGGCAGGATGGCTGTCTTGTTCAAAGCAGATAATTCAAATGCCACTGGGTTTCAACCTCTAATAAGAGGAAAAGCAATGGTTTGACTTCCTCTACCAAACCCCAGCTGCCAGGGTAGAGAACTCATGGAGGTCCCTGCATTTTCATCCTGCCTCTACCACTCACATGATGCAGATGTTCCAGAAACATCTCTTTGCCTTTGCCCTTGCATCTATACAGCAAGAACCTAAAGTCAGAATTTTAGCAAAGTGTGAACCAAATAGATCAAAACAGAGAAACTAAAAGCCTTTCTAACCACTAAAAGCCAAGAACCTTCCCACAGAGCACTCAGACTCCCATTTGCTGCCTGTTGATCCTCAGCCTGTGCAAGCAATTATACCCTGATTACTTTTGCTCATTTCCACAATTCTTCCCACCTGAGAGCCACAGCCAACAGCTGGGACTTTGTCTGTGGTCCCTGGGAATTTTAGTGCTGCAGGAATGTGCTGCATAGTCCACAAGGCTCCCGCTGGAAGCCACGTATGATCTTCTAAGGAGCTCAAGGTTAAAGCATTGCCCTTTGATGGGCTGAAGATAAGAACGAAATGTTGTGGCTTAAGGATAATTTTGTCAGCGGGCTCTTTCCATTAACAGAAATGGGGAGATCTGCGTATGGATGGAACAGCTGTACACATTGCCTCTATGACGAGGACAAGGTTCTGCCCCTGAGCTCCAAGGAATTCCTCAGCGCACCCTTCAATTCAGCAACAAATTAGCCCTAACCCTTGCGTGCATCTTGCTCACCCCAATGTTCTGTGTCTAACTTCTGTCCAGATTCCCCACCCTGCCTTTCTGTAGTCTTCACTCCTGATGTTTGCTTTCTTGCTTTCTTTTCAGCTGGCCTTATTTAACTCCTTCCTTGGCACTTCCTTATTTAACTCCTTCCTTCCCACTCCTCCTCCGAGTCTCTTAGTGTCAGGGTGTTGCTCAGTTACGTAAGTTAGCTCAGGGTCAGTGCTACTGCCCTGCACTCCACTCCCTTCCTCGTTCAGAATCGTTATGTCCAGCCATGAAATCCTAGATATCAGAGCTGTCTTACCTTTTTCTTTTTCTTTAAGTGAACTCCTGTGCACCATATGTAGTTCTGAAAGAAGAACGAGTGAGAGCTTTCTAAGAGGACCCTTGGATATGGTGACCTGCTGGCTCCGTGATCAGCTCTTCACCATTGCATGGCATTGGGGAGGATGTGCTTGTCTTCCACGGTGTTGCTTGTTCCCCCAGAACAACCTGTGGAGTTTCTCACCAGCTCTGCAGTGACGGTGTCACCTAAAGAGCTGCATACTCTTGATCAAAACCCCACAGCTTAACAAAAAACTGCACCTAGACCCCGACTTGCCTATCGGACTCTGCGGCAAAATGCACACAAAATGAAACTACAAAGAAATGTACAGAGACGCAGTGGGGGCAATATATCTTTAATTTTTTTTGCTTTTGTTTTTTAGTATTACAGTATATTCTTATAAAAAGATACAGATAAAAAGGACACTACAGGATTTGTACATTTAATTCACTTATAGTCTTAAACTGACTAAGAAATGAGGATAGGCCAAGGCATTACAGCAGCACACAACCTCCCACTTCAGCAAGCAGCACTGTACTTTCTAGCTTGGCAGGCAGGGCCACCTCCCAAAGTGACCCGTGAGTTTCAAGCTGAGCAGGCTTGCAGGGGAGCAGAACGGCTGCAGGTGGGGATGACTTGGAAGGGAGGTGTTGAGCACAGAGTGGCTCAGGTACCAAACATTCCCTCACAATTCTAAAAACTGCAAAGCTTTAAGGAGCCTGTTTGAAGGCAAGCAGGAAGGGGGCAAATGACTTATCAGAGAGGCTTTTCTAGATCACTTGGCTCAGAGCTCCTAGTGGGGGATGCTGAAAGGACCAAGCCCTACATGAGCTGTGGTAGAACATCTTGTAAATAGACAGAACTGTCTAAAGGAGAGTTTTAATCCAGATCCTACTTTTAATTATGCTGATGCAAAACCAGAGCAACATGAACTGGTTATTGTGAACCAATTCTACATTACCACCCCTAACAGAATACTCTGGTTCAGAACCATCCAGCCTCTTTCATGAAATGAGGTGCCAAAACACCACCCTAGACTCATAGCATCCTTCTCAGCAGGCACTGAGTGAGCAAATCTGGCCAACTTCAGGAAATACTGGTCATCAGAACTACTACTTAGATTAGTAGACAGCTTTTTTTTATACATTATCTAAATAAATATATAAATTCTATATTTTCGGTTGGTCAAATTGTATTATCCAGGTTGGCCCCTTCTACCTTAATAGGAGAAACTAGGGTGGCCAATGGAGACTACCTCTTTGGATGGCAGACAATCAGAAATCTCCTGTGTTAAGTACAGAAGCCAAAGAGCCCTGGCCAAACATCTTATGATTGCCAGAGACTCCATGGGTAACAAACCAACCAGTAGAAAAATCTTGCTTACCTGGGGTAATCTGGGGAGGTGGGCTGTAGGAGAAAAGACGTAATTGCAGATGAAATCTTTCTTTGGCCATGAAGATAGGGAGGAATATTAGCTCTGAGGAAGGAGAACTGTCCCAGTTTGTCTCACTAGTGTGTTAAATCTGGTGAGAAGTTACAGAGCATGAACCATTTTTGGCCATCTAGCCAAGCTTCTCTGGAATTATGGACTGAATTCGTGTGGAAGGGTGGAGTTTGAGTGAGCAACTGTGCACCTTAACTCTTCTCAATCTTCTCTGCATGACACATGATAAAAAATAAACTTCTTTTGTAGAAAGTGTTCTAAAATAACCAGCCTCCATCAGTTCACCACAAGCTTTAAAATTAGTGCTTTTCCAGAACCAGGATCATCAAGGGCAGAGTAATTACAACAGAAGCCAAAAGGCTTTTTTTCTTCCCTCCCTTCCCACACCAAGACTGCGCACCTGCATCCCCTGGCCTGGCTCAGCTGGTACAGGAGCCAAGCCAGCTCTCCAGCTGGTGTAATGCCCTGGCACGGTCTCAAGAGTCTTTGCTGTAATGCAGTGTATACATACAAACATAGCAAACTAAAATAAGGCAAAATAAATAGAGGTGTCAGATTTACAGGTTCCCCTTAGAGATTCCTAAAACCTTTTTTTAAAAAAATCATTTAACCCCCAAACAAACAGACAAACAAAACCCAAAGCAACCAACCTAGAAACAAAACTGCATATATCATGTACATCATCTACTGTACAACGGATCTCCTTTCCCTCACAGAAACTCCTGACACAAGCTTCTCCCGTGCAACCCAGCTCAACGTGTGATCTTTCCTAAAGAAAAGGAAAGATTTAGCCAGTGGGGCTGATCATTATGGAAACACCTGCCCCACAGTCTCCCACCAGGATCCTTTGCAATTCCTTTCCCTCCCTCAGACATTGTGAACACATTACAGAAATGCTTCTGAAGGACATCCAGGTTGTTTTCCTAGTGAGGAAGTCTCTCAGCCCTGAACACTAGTTCTGCTTCTGCTCTCGTAGGGAACTGGTGCCTGGACAATGGCTGTGCTACAGAGCATGGAAAGGTCTTGCTCCTTGAAGTCACTTTACCTTGTAGCATTTCTAGAGACATAATAGACTGAGAAGAGTGACAATGCAAGCAGAAGGGGGAGGGAGTCTTCTTCAGTCTTTTCTGGGATCATCCTAATGCAACCTATGCAGCGACACAGAGGTGAGTCAGCACTAGACCTCTAGGGATGAATATTGGAGAGTTAGAAAGTACCTCCTCTAGGTGTGAGGAACTTCATCACAAAGTCAGCAATTACTGTATTTCAGCAGGAAGCAGAAAAAGCCCTCAATTATGCCTTTTATTCTCACATCTTCTTCTCCACTTATTTCCAACAACAGAGTGACTTCTCTTACAATGCTGGTTCTAGGCACAGGTGCAAGGACAACAGCAGACCTTAGCTCTTCTCCAGTGAGGTTAGACCTCAGACTGCTTCCTAAACCTACTCAGGAAAAAAGATTTTCTTTCTCCTTCAGCACCTGGCAACTCAGACACAACTGCTGAAGAAGAGTATTATATGCACTCACAGTACCCAAGAGATGAGACATTTGGCTTCAGCAAGAATCTGATGCCAGGCTCTATTGCAAAGCCAAGTTTTTCCTTATCTTCTGTGTGGGTAACCTCATCTCATACAGTAGATAAGTTAATGGGCCTCTCTGCTTGTCAACACTTGTATGAAAACACTGCTTGCCTCAGTGAGAAACTGAGCTTTTCCAAAACCTTCTCTATGAACTTTCACCATGGAGTCAAGAGCCTGGGGGAGTGTCCAGCATACTAAATGAAGCTTTTGGCCACCATCGCTGATTCAAAACAGGGGGAGCCTGGGGCACTGGAGTGCTGAGAAAGTTGAGCTGCATTGAATTAGGGCATGACTCTGAGCTCTCTGTCCATCCCCTTAAGGATCCCACAACTGATTTACAGGAGTTACGCAATCTCTCATTATTAATGTGTAGGTCAAAGAGGTGGCAAAACTATAGCAGCTTTCTTCGACTCTCAGTGTGGCTGGAGTGTTGTCGCGTACCATCATACAGGACCTCTTTAAATCAGGACTGCACTGTGTACACAAAGGGACAGAGGATTTATCACTCTCTCTGCTTTTGCTACATTTGTGGCCTGGCAAAGTGACTTCAGTTTCAGAAAGCACAGCACAAACCTGGTTTGACAAATACTGGGGCAGGTGAAATGCTGTATTTATACTCAAAGGGTTTGCCCTGAGGTGTTTCTTCTCTGGCAGCTGCCACGCTGACAGTCTGCCTTATCAAACAAGTACCTGGGGAGCAAGCAAGCAGCTGTACTTGCACATCATCTTGCACCAGGACTGACCTTGGCACTGTTCTGGGTGAGTCCTAAACCCAGGGAGGACAAAGAGGGAGGGAAAAACCCCTACAATGTTCTAATCCCTAAAAGCATAATCTTTGGACTTCAGGGATTATTCAAATCTAAACTCAACTGTATACCAATTTGGCACATATTATCACCTCTCATATGGCTTACATGGCATAGGTTACATGGCATGCTTTAAAACAAGACAAACAAAAGGGCTGGGATATATAGCAAGTCTACTTCAGGGAGCAGCAAGGAGCTTGTTAATATAATTTACAAGAGACATTTCTAAAAATCCATTTGTAATTTAAAATAAAAATGCTTAAAAAAGTGAGATTTTTTCTTAAACTTTCAAAAACCTTTATGAAATAGTCTTTCTTCTACAAGGTGCTTGTGTCCACTGCAATAGGCATTGCTGTTAATAGCTAATCCCAGAAGGGGAATGGGATAGTAAGGGAGGAGAATGCACCCAGCTCTTGTAAGATACCAGCTCTTTACGATGAGTATTATACAGAGGCGCGGCAGTCTGGAATGTCCTAAATAGGGAAATTCTGGGGCAGGAGACTCAAAATTCAGTAAACAATGAAACATCAGAGTTTAACAATTCTGACTTTTTTTGCTTCTCTCCATAGTTTACATAATTGTTTAACTCTCAAAGTGTTCAGAAAACTACCACAGTTTTCTTCTCCAATATTGTAGTGTGTAATACTGATCAGGCAGCGTGCATTGCAGAGGAAGTTCTGTTCTGCAGACTCAGTGCAGAGCCTGAGGTTAAGTGACATTCAGAGAAAAATCAAACCAAATGATTAAACTTCCCTGGGATTCCTTGACATTTTGTGCTGTTGACTAATGCAGCAATTTGTAGATGGTGGGTCCTTCTTCTCAAATGTTCTCTCTTTTCTTCCTGTCTAGGAGGAAGAATCCATCACCGTTCTTTTTTTTCCTCTTTTCCTTCTCCAGGGAAGATAATAAAAAAAGAAGACAAGTTTGGAAAAAAAAAAGGTAAAAAACAAAAAGGCCATGACAGCCCACACAATCCATCCCTTTCCTAGAACCATGAAGACACACAGAATTCAAGCCTCTTTTTGGATTCTTTGCTTTTCTGCTTATATATTTAATTCATGTAACTTAACTACAAATTTATTTGTTTCTTCTGAATTAATCCAATTCCAAAGCCTGCTTGGCTCACGCAATTCTGTGTCCTCCTTGAAAAACTCTCAGTTTTAATTATGGGGCTGTCCCTTGGTTCATCCCAAGTGATTTCTTCAAAATGAAAAAGTCAGCATACTCCAAGGCTCTCCTTTGACACCATTCATATCTTACTGAGTGACGTGGTTCCCCTCGGCAGGAGTGGGGTGTGTGCAGTGGAGGTCAGGCTGTTAGACAGAATGACCAGTTCAAGCCAACAGCAACCACAGCTAGCATCAAGTGGAAAAGAAATCTCACTTCTGGCAGGCAGGGAACCTCTTTGCTGTTTGCTACTGGAGATCTGTGGATGATACTAGGGAGCTCCCAATTTCCAATTTTGCACAAACAGATAAGAAATTTTCCACTGATTCTCTGCCAGCCTCCAGCAATGACAACAGGCTCTACAGTCATCTACTTGTAATCCCAACCTGGCAGTGACTTAGTTTTCTAAAGGAAAGCCAGAGTTTCTTTCCAAGAAGATGCATTTCATAGCTTTGAGATTCAACCACCAAGAAATTCCAGAAACCTCCTTCTAGCAAAGCAGAATCCAAAAGACTTTTGCAAGTTATTATATGTTGATCCTGATTCTTGAATTTAATTTTGTTACAGAAACTGAAGACTTCTTTCTAAACTTCACTTGCTTTGGACAGTGTAGGCCACACAAAAATACTCTACAGGATGTGAGCTTAAATGCATTTTTCAGATGCTAATCAATGGCTTATAAAATCCAATTCTAGAAGGGAATTGGAAACTTAAGAACCACATCCCAACAAACCCCTGAAGGCTAGTCTAGATCCTGAAGAAGTTATAGTTGTTTACAGAGTTGTTCTGAAATTAGTCTTCCTTGTTATCAGCAAATTGAAGATCATGACTAGTTTTTACTTTGGCACACAGAAAATTATCTTGTTCCAGCTGTGAGGCTGTCTGCAAGGCCCAAGTACTTTCTGTCATCACCATGAGGCCTTTGATGACACAACAAACTCCCAGAAGCAAATCTGTCAGCTCTGTATGGCCCAGTCACAGGCCCTGCTGGATCCAGAGAGGCACTTTTATAATGGTTCAAATTAGGAGCACGGAAGAGGGATGAGAGGAAAGCTGATCATGGAAAGGTAACGTCTCCAGCTACAGACCAAAGAAAGCCTTTGTGGCAGCTGTGAGCCAGGTGCCATCACACACATTCATCTTCCTTGTTTTGCACTTTTTCATCACCTTCTTTTGGTTGATTATTTTTCTTCCTCTTGTAATTAATAATTTAGCTTTGTCACCACCCGCTCACGGCTTGTCTCTAAGCCTTGGTTCCCCGAACGCTTGCGGTTACGTTTGAGCTTGGATAAGTCTTTGTCAAAGACTTCACCCGACCTTAATGCTGACACCAGGTCATCAAACTCCCCACTCTCTTCAGAGATGCTTCCAGCTTTTGCTTTCTTTTGTCGCCTCTCTTTTTCCCTCTGTTCTTTTAGCTGTGGAGAAGGACACAGAGTCTTAGGATTAACTAACCAAGATGCCAGATCACTAGGTACACTGCCAAGAAGCAGCTAAAACGCATCAGCCCAGATTAGGGAAATAAAAGAGTAGGAGCTTATCCACAAGGCCATCACCTGTGCCAAGAGCAACAACAGGCCGTGCTGGGCTTCTCTTTTACACAAGTGAGAAGAAAGCAGGAGAAATGAGGAATGAGTAGCAGCACACATCTGCCTCACAAAGCACAACTGGCCTGCAGCAAGAGGACACACGGGATCTGTCCATGCAGCTGCTGTTTTGCACTAATTTTACAGCAGGATAGTGCCAGCTGAGCTCTCTCTTCCCACTGCTCAGCTCCAGAATCAACAGAACTGGCAAGGGATGGTGGTGGCTATCAGGAAGCAGGTCATTCGCTCTGCAAATGCTAGCCCCACATTGCAGGAAGACTCTTTCCATAAGGCCTCTCTCATGGCGTATTAGGCCTACGAAACCATCCTACAGTGCTTTCTTTAACAGTGGGCCCTGAACTTTCCAGGCTGGCTGAGAGGAAACTTGAGCCTCTGTCCTGGCATTTTATCCTTATGTCTAACAGTAAGGCTGCTGGCATTCTGGTGTTTTACCTGTCTCCTCTTCTGAAAGGCACAAACCACTGCTTTTGGCTCAGCAAACATGTAAATCAGCAACTCCCCGCAGCACGGCCCGGGGTCATGGCAGCAGCAAGGGCTAAGGAGCCAGCAGGGGGAAGGAGGCAAGGGACTGCCGAGTTCTCAGGCAGCACAGAGGCTGGGGTTAGAGGGGAGGCTGGTTCACATGAACCCCTGGGGACACTCATGTCTGACTCCCAACAGCAAAACCCACAGAAAGCTCTCCTGCTGCGTCAAGGCCAGACACAGCCCCACTAATCAAGGCATTAAGGCTGGCCAGAGAGAAGTACTGCCGGTGTGGGCTGCAGCAGGTGCCAGGGCATTTGCTGTGTCACTGTGCACTGGCAGATGACAGGCACACAGCAGATGATGATGGACTCTGACTGGAAGCTGACCAGCTTGGCAGGACTGAGGGAAATCCGGCTTTGCTTGCAGCCCAAAAGCAGGATAGTCTGGCATGGGATGGTGGCAACTCCATCCTGCAAAGTGCCAGGGCAAAAATGCCTGGGCTAGATTTGGTGTCTGAATCCAGAACACGGTAATTTGGGAGTCAAACAGTACATCCTTGAGAGGTGACAAGACAGACAGCAGGGAAAATGTCATCATGTGAGAACAGAATGGTGCCAAAGAGAGGTGTCAGGGAGAAAAACATAAAACAGTGACAGGATGTGAGCATTGGAATTTCTCTCAAGACATGAAAAGGTGAGGGAAGGAAACATCTTTCTGTGTCCAGATCCTCACCATGGCCTCCATGCGTGCCCTGCGCTCCTCCTCTTCCTTCTTCTTCCTCATATTCTCCAGATCTTGCTTGGCCTCTGCAAATGACTGTAAGAAAGTGTCGAAGATGCCAAAAAATTCATCTGGCTGCATCTTGCCCTCGGTCTCTCCAAAATGCTTCAATGCCTTGGCATACTGTCAAGGGGGCAGAAAACACAAGAGCCATAATTAGGTAGGCAATTTGGTGAAGAAGCAAGGATAGCTTATGAGTAACCACACCATGTAATTCAATACTCTCTGAGCCTTTATGCAGCAAGAGTAGAAACTACCCCCAGCAACAGAAGTGCTTCTCCTTAAGGCAGGTGCCCCTATCCCTGAAGAGTCTGCTCTCCTGGATATCCTTTGGGCAACATACAGCAATACTGCCGGAGAGCACTAACTGTCCACTGATACAAAAAATGATGTTTAGCTCCAATAGGGCTAATTCCAGAGGATGACACTGTGGCCACATCTCGGCTGCAGTTGCAGGACAGCCCGGGCATGGAAGACAGTGAGCTAGCTGGGGAAACAAGTAGTTGTAGTCCATACTTTCCCCTTCCATCTTCCTTTCAAATCCACTTTTAAAATGCCTGGAGGCAAAAGTTTTTTGCAATAAAGCTACAGTGTGTCCTCTCAGAAACCTTCTGCCATGTCATCCATCTCTCTGGAGTCCTCTTGAGTCAGGGTGTTGCCCGGGAGAGAGGAGACTATAGACAGACAAGACATGAGAGGGGCAAGGAAAGCAGCCAGGACTCCCGGGCAGACTTAAAAGAGAGTGAATACATCACAAGTGGTTTTTATTTTAAAAGGCAAATGTTGAGGCTGCAGGACACATATGGAGGCAGCCAACTGGCAGGACTTCAGTCACAGAGCAGTCCTGATGGGGATATGGTAAATTCACAGCAACCCCTAGTTCTTGGACATCAGTCCTGCTGTAGTTGTGCTCTCTCCTTTGCACCCTCACACTCCCAAGCATGTCTCATTGCTCACCAAAATGCACTCAAAAGCGAGCACAGATAGCCTGTGAACAGCATGCACACACGTACAGTAAGTGCTGTGTAAGGACGCACATCCACTGCCCAGCCGCCCTCCCTCACACACCTCTGTGCTGCAGCGGGCAGCCCCAGGAACACACTCCTGACTGTACTTGTGCCCTGAGGCACAGCTTCTCTAGCATTCCCTGCTTGCACATTAGCACATAACCACAGAGAGCGGAGCATCCTTACAAACCTCAACGTTTACCAGGTCAGGCTATGGACGGTCTTCAAGCTCTCTCATATATGTATTCAGATCATACTAACACAGCCCAGCTTCCCTTTCCTTATGTGGGTGCTCTTGCAGAATGGAAAAGACAGTAAGAACAGTTCAGGCTCTGATCCCAGCACAAAATGAGTTTGGAAGCAGGTCTTATAAACCCCTCTGGCCCTGGACCAGGTAAAGCATAAACAATGTCTCCCAGTCAACTGCAGGAGGAAGAAATCTCCAAGGAAAGCAACTTCCTTCTGGCACAGCCTGAGAGATTCAGCATCTCCCTTTCTCTGCTGTCCCTGCCAGGCCCACAAAGCAGTTTGAAGCAATAGATTCTTTTTTCTTTCTTTAAAAAGGCTGTGTTCTCAGCCAGAAACAAACAAAGAAACCCAAAGAATCTTGGAAAAAAAGTGTTGGAAGAAATGCAAATTGCTTTGAGCTACCAAACATGGCAGGAGTTGAAGGAAACACTACATAGAAACAGCAACAGATTACTTCTCTGTTTAACTCCTTTCCTCTGAAGACATACACACAAGTATGCACACCTACACCCTGCCTCCAACCCTCTCTGTAATTTTATCTGTATATAATATACACATAGGCTCTTTGAATATTAGGGAAGTGCAGCAATCCACAGTAACCCACAGTGAACCACCACCAGCTCTTTGGCAGAGAGAATACCGGCTGTAAATACCACAGGAGGAGATAAAGCATCTCCATATGCTCTATTTCCTTGTCTTGCTTGCTCCAGTGTGACAATCAGCCAGGGAGGCAGGGAAGTGCCAGAGAAAGACTTCAGCACAGGCATTGCCCCCACTGCTTGAACACACAGAGCACCTGAAGCTCATTGTTCCAGTGGATGTGCTACCTGGAATCTCTTCCCACTTAATTTGTCATTTAATTCCTGTGAAAATTGAAAGTAAAGCATAAATTAAGAGCAGTGACTAGAGCTGCCAGCTAGAAGGAAGGCTTGTCCAACTGCTGCAAAGCCTGAAGTCAGGGGCGGTCCACAGGAGATGGCTGTTGCACCTTGCAATGCACTGCCTCCATCCCGTGCTCCTCCTGTGCTCAGCAAAGGTGAGTGAGGGGGCACACAGAAATGAGCTGGTTGAGCCCATGAATGCCCACAGGGGCTTCCCAGTCACTTAAGGAAGAAGAGGTTGAAAAGACAGGGGTTCCTTGCCCGGGGCTCTTGGATCCTACATACATGGAAGTCTCCTTTAGAGGGTGGTGTTGCCTGCAAATGTTCGGCACAAGGCCTGCCACCCAACTACCAGCACCAGCTAGTTCGTGTCACACTGGCAAGAGGGGCCTTTGCCACTGCCTCCCCACTGCCACTCCCAGCACGATCAGTGTTGCTGTGCTGGAAAGACTCAGCAGCCTGGGAGCCTTCCAGACACACTCATGAGTCGAAGGTGTTGTGGTCTCTAAGCAGCAGCAAGGGGGCTGAGAACAGCCTGTCTTTGGTGCCTGGTAACCCAGGGCTTAGGAGGTCACAATCACTTACTGTAAAGCAGTGAAAGACGAAAAGCAAAAAATCTGTGTGCTGGATGACCTAAAATAACTACAAAAGGAAAAATCTGGAGTCCACTGAAATAAACATTCTCCTCCTTTCTCTACCCTCCCTGGAAAAAAAGCTGACTGAGCAAAAAAGCTGACTGAAGGCAAGTCAGGAGATCCAGCTTCTGCTGCCAGCTCTGCCCATGATGTGGCTTGGGAACTCATGCTTCCTTTCTGAGCCTTGTGTTCTCCATTCGTTACAGAACAGAAAGTGTCACCCCACTAATCTGATATGGCAAATGGCAAAAAAAGTTGTTCACATCTGTAGGGCACTGCACTAATGTAATGCACTATTGTAAAGAGAGACAGGCATTCTTTTCACTGTTTTAACTACAACAGACTCCTCTGGCTTTATTACCTCTTCTACTTTTCTGTAATTCTGGTTCTGCAACGACATGTGCTTTTCCAAAGCTCTGGTGCTGGAATGAGGGGCAGTGAGCTGCTGTAGACAGCCTCCACAATGCTGTTATAAAGTCCAGGCTTTTACCTGCCCACAGTGGCTAAAACCACACTGCCTGCCTCACTCAGGGCATTAAGAGGCAGAGTGGCACAGATCAAGGTGCTCTGGATCCCAGCCCTCTCTTCTGCTCTCTGTCCTGGGATTTGTGTCATTGTGTACAGATCGCTTGACTGTTCCATGGACAGATTCCCTTGCCAAGCAACACCAGCTCTTGTGCACAGTTGTGAAATCTGTAGCTGAGTCCTCATGCATGAAAAATGCTTCCCAGAATTTTGTGATGTGCTCTAATATTGTGGAACAAGGGCTGAAACTTGCTTATTCCTGAAGTCATTTGGGGACAGATGACATGGGCAAAAGCAAAATGGAAAACTGTGTTTCAGCAGGTTTTCCACTGTAACACAGAATGGTATATCTTTTTTCATTAAAAAGTTCATTTCTGTACCATAAGGGCCCCCAAGCTCCATGATATAACAGGTCCACGAGCTCAGTGCCAGTTCTGCTTCCTCTGCCAAACTTTCCACTGAATTTATCCTCTTGCCAAAGCAAATCGTTTAGACAGTTGTTTATTTTAAAAAGCCATTTTAGCAAGGAGAGGGAAGGCGGGACAGCAGCACACACAAACTCTGCTGTGCTTGCCAACGAAATGTTAAACAGTGGCAGAAGACCTCTGGAAACGGCAGGAATGGGGCTCTATGAGGAGAAGGAAAAACAGCCATGATAAAAATTTCCTGCTGTCTGTGCTGTCTGCTGTTGCAGGAGGAGCCAATACGCAACTGAATTATACCA
Source organism: Oxylabes madagascariensis (assembly GCA_013400675.1). Taxonomy (NCBI): domain Eukaryota; kingdom Metazoa; phylum Chordata; class Aves; order Passeriformes; family Timaliidae; genus Oxylabes; species Oxylabes madagascariensis. The sequence goes on from VYZR01036471.1 coordinate 30,291, forward strand.
TGTAGCCATGGAACATGAACTGTATTCCCCAGACAAGTACTTTTGAGTGTGCTCTTATGAGGACACCAATTCAGTACTTTTCTTTTTATGGGACAAATTCAGATCAGTTAATAGAGAGAGGCCTGTCAATTTCAGGCAGGGCTGGGCCCAGCTCTTCTCGTGCCTAAATGCTCTTCAAGGATTCTTTCAGGAGTTTAACAGTTACCTCCAGTTACAGGTGCTTTAAACATTTCTCATATGTAAGATGCCAACCTGCACTGCAGCATCTGAAGTTTTAAGTTACTGTACAAAAGCTATGTGATTTATTTGCTAAATGGCTGGCAGTGTCTTTTGTAGGATACCTCATCTTAGTCTCTGTCCTGATACATTCCTTATTAATTTCCCCCAGTGCTGACAGAAAACACCAGTCCCGAAAATGCAAAGCTACGGTGCGCAGCCTATAACTAGCACTTAGACTACAGCATTTCTTTGTGCTTCAGAGCATTCTGTCATTAATGACTATTTTCTTAAATGGTTTTCACTCAGCAAGCTTTCACTGCCTTTCTGTTCTTCAAAACAGTTACTGTAGGTGATAAGCTTATTAAATGTTTGTGGAGATTCTGAACTCCTTTCTCCATCATGATAAATACCTTGCTTGAGAGGAACTGTCATCAGAAAGACTGGGATTGGACACTTTTCCTACCCACCTTGCCCAGGCAGTACTCTCCACAGTGTCTCTATAGAGAGGCTTAAGTTGGACCTTTAGCACAGGAATGGCAATATCTGACCAAGCAGACTTTGTACTCCTAACAAGATCCAAAGTGTCTTAAAACCAGATTTTTTATAAACCAAGCACAAAGCAGAACAGTCCTGAGGAAGTCTAGTGATCTAAGTTCATACCTGTCAATATTTAAGTACATAGCAAAGCTTCATATAGGACAGTGTCACCTTTTTCAAGGAGAAAAATAAAATTCATACCATAGGAGGTTACTCTTCCTCTGCTTGGGCATTTTCATTGCCTCCTCACAGGAAACAGAGAAAAAAAATTTCATGAATAAAATTCAACCTCTTCCTTTCTATGTAAAAAAACCCCAATTTTCATCTGTTCAAACACATAAAAACTGGTGAAGGATTCCACAGCAGAGTTTCACTTTCTCGTGCCCCAACCTTCCAGTTTATGGGAAATGGCAGAAAACATTATCCCTTGATCTAATCTATATACTCCCTTATAAAGTGGTATTGAAAGTGAGAAAAACACAAAAAGAACAAGAACCAGCTGTGCTAGAAAGCCTGTTTAGAGAGTCGGTCTAAGTTTTCAATCAGTTCTTAACCAAGCCATCTGTTTACTGCATGAAGATAAGTACAGTTACAAGGCTTCCTCTGCAAACATGGATGCCTGTATCTGACAACCTGGCCCTTTAAATTTAAAATATCACTTCCTTCCCATGGCCACTGACTTTGAATGGTTCTGTTTAAGCAAAAAGGCCAAAAAGGTACTGCATGGGATTGTGAAAAATACTGTCTGCTGGGAAGGTCAGCACCACACCTCGGTAATGGATTGTTTCCATAACTAAAGAAATTACTTTTGCTAATATTGAAAAAGTTAAAAAAAATATAAAAACTTCCCCAGTTTGAAAAGATAATTTATATTGTTTTAAGTCCCAGCTGAGGAAACATGGCTCCGATTAACTCATGGTAATCAATTAGCCACATCTATATTTAGGCTACCCAACTCCAGCTGTTAAAACTAGGGCTTCATTATTATTAATAAATCTGTGAGTCAGACTAGTTCTTCCTAGGCTCGTTTGGGTATTTTTCAAAGTCCTCCCTGCCCCACTACCTTTTTTGCTCAATTTGCTTTGCTTTGAGAAATCAAAAAAAGAACAGGATAATCAAATGTCTTGGTCCTTCTCTCCCTTTAATTGGCCAGTTCCATTATGTTTCCATGGTAAGAAAAAAGCTTGTGATTCAACAAGCACAGAGAGCCCATTGAGGTTGGAAGATGTTATAAGTTTTGCAAAGCACATCTGGTTTGTTGAAAATTTCCAGCTTTTTCCTTTTTTTTTTTTTTTTTTCCCTTTTTTAAGAAAGAAAAGAGGAAAAAGAGGAAGAAGAGAGGGCCAAAATAATATGAAGCAAACATGAGAAATAGCTCAACACTGGTAAGGACAGACAGTTCCCTTACTGGAGTCCAAAAGCAGCTCTTTGCCAGTGGAAGAACCAAAGCCATAGGTTGAGCAAAAGTTGGAATGGTGTGCATTCAAACATAGCAAGGGTGTGTGAGGAGAAGGTAGAGTAACGTTTCCTAAGCATGTTATAGTCATTAAAATAAAACATCTCTTTATGTTGAGTGCTTTATGTTGGCTATGTCTAAAAAAGCGTGCAACAACTTCCAGACATAGTGGTCTGTCTGCAGGGAGTTTCTCTGGTTATTTTTAAAGCAAAAGAATGGCATTTTTCCTGCAAGTGTCTGATCAAGGAAAGTTGCATTGCTGTGCTGGACATGTACCACTTGCTGGTTTTTAACCCCCAACTGAACTTATAAAGAATCTGCATTGGGTTTTTGTCCTGGTGTGCCAAAAAGAAAGGAGCACCACCATCTATAATACCAAACCAAAACCGTGCAGTCTAAGCTACAGACAGAGTGAATATCCTTCCAGAAATATGTGCCTAACTATAATGAAGATGAAAAATTTACCCAGTCATAATACAGAAGTCCCCAAACCACAGAAAACCAAGTTTTTCCCGTAAATTTAGTGGGGTCACAGAATGTAAAGTATTTTTTTGTGCTTAGAAAGCTAGTATGATGTGAACATTATTATACTGGAAGTAGTTTGAATTTTCTTGAGCAACATGACAACAGTGAAAAATGGAAGTGCTCAGGGCCAGGCTGGAGGGGGCTCTGAGCAACCCAGTCTAGTGGGAGGTGTCCCTGCCCATGGCTGGGGGAGGAGGTTGGAACTCGATGATCTTTAAGGTCCCTTTCCAATCCAAACCATTCTATGATATGATGAAAAAATTAGTCATGTTATTGTCCCCAGAATTTTTTTACAGCCTTAGTGGTGTTAGACTGCCCAGCTTTGCCCTCTGAGTGTTGCAATAGCTCCTGCCCCACTGGCAATTGCCAGGGCAGCCCTCACTGACCGCCGGTGGCTCCTGCGTTTGCAGCTGCAAGTCACTATTACCAAGTTTATCTCCACAGTAAGGAAATGTTTTTGAATCACAAAATAACACTACTGCAGAGGAACTGGACAAATGAGGAGTCTTACTGTCAAGATCCTCAGTCTATATTTTCAAAATCTAAGGCCTTCCAATCCAACAGCACAGCTATCATTAGTAATGCAATAGATCCTTCAACACTAAAAGGACTGACACCAGAGTGGAAACAATTAAATCCAAAAGAAATAACACATTTGCTTCATATAGCCAAGCACTTTTAAGATGCCAGCCAACAAGGGCAGATTTGCCATTACATATCTTTTACTTTGAAACTTGCTCTTCTCTAAACATTTTCATATGCTTATCATCTTTTCATATAAATTCTTCCTCATTCAGCTGAGAGACAGAGGGATTACTGGGAGACTTCAGCCATCAGCGAAGAACAAGTACCTCCTTAGGTGTACCAATCTGGTAATGAAGATGCAGACAGTGAAAGGCCAAAATGATTGCAGCAGCACCTGAAGAATAACAGGCACATGGTTCTGGGTGTGTAAGAAGAATCCAAGAACTTCAGACAAACCACACGTGTTTGGGATTTCTATCTTTGTCCTGACGTACACCCAGTAACAGAGAAGTGGAAAAGATCAAACATAGCTGGTGTAGCACTGTACCAGCCACTAAGAAGAAAATTAACTCTATCCCAGCTGAAACCAGGACACCAAACTACCAGGTACATTTTTAAGGGAAAGAGACACAGTAGTTCACAGATGTCCTCAGCTGAATGAGCAGACTGGAATGCAGTCAGAAGCAGAAGGTAAAAAGATATGAAGTCACCATCACTAACAAAGGACCCCTTTTTCAGCAATGGTTTAAAAGGCATTCCCTTCCACACCGCGGCAAGGTGTGGTATCCTGTTATGGATACTGCCATTGAAATTCTATGCCGCACAAGAATAATGTTACGAAAGATTAGAAAGTAGGTAGGAGCAGTGATCCTTCTTTTAATCCTAAAATATGTTCTAAATGGATATAGACCACATTAGAAAAAAGAAGAAACTTCAGCCTAAACAATTTTCAGTGTCTATTAAGTTTTCACTGCAGTCCCAGCACCTTAAATCATTGTTTTTGTTTTAATTCAGGATTTTGACTGAGCTGGTGAAACTCTAATCACTCCAAAAGGAATTCTTACCTTGTCTCTAGCTTCATTGAGAAGGTCTTCTAACTCTGAGAAGCTGAAACTGGCCACAGTGATGAAATCGCTCATCACGGGAACAAACCTGTCCCCTGATTCTCGCATGCGTCTCTTCTGATAATCCAGCTCCTGAAAGAGAAGTAAGAGATAGAGACAGGAAAGTGTCAAAGGATTCCTCAGTGATGAGGAAGGGAGCAGGAAAGTCCATCTCTTTCGCTCACTGCAGAGCATGCTCTGCTCCCACATCCATTCAGAGCTCTAACTTAGAAACCACCTTCTCACTAAGACAGAAGTTTTTAGGCGAGAGAGGGGAGGTCAAGGTGGGATGAAGGAAGGTCCTGGTTATAGTTTCAAACAACAACCACTCCCAAGAAAGCCATCAACATGCTAAGTTTCTAAAGCAACTTTACAATTCAAGCATCAACTATATGTAGTGCTGCATTTTCTTTTTTTCCTATGTGAAATGACAAATTATAAAGAGCTCTGTGTAGCAAGTGACATTAGGATTTTTAATAGAGGGTTTTGCTCCATTGTTTCTCCCCATGGTCAAAGAAAATGCTGTATACTTGGGAAAATGTGCTCTAGATTTCCTCTTTATTTCTCTGAAAAGCACCAGATGAACAGCAAAAGGACATCAAAATTGGTTCTCCCACTGAAGGATGAGTAGACAGATGCCAGGTGCAACATTTGTTAGCATCCTGCTAAGCATTAGCTTGGACGTCATAATAGTGACAGAGTTATAAACTGGGGCTATTGTGCTAAGAAGAGTCATGGTAAAAGAGAAAAGAATACATAAAACCTTAGGAAACAAAGATCTATTTGTCTGCTACCTACAAAAAGAAAAAAATCTGATTGCATGATTCTTTCTTTCTGGCTCAAGTTTTTTTGTTTTAAGCCAAGATTACCCACAGCTATCTCTTCCCGTACTTTAATCATCACACTTGAAACATGGAGAGAGCTACAGAGCTCCTCAAACTGACTAATTTATAGTGAGACTGGACGTCTCCCATGCCTGTGCTTGGCTTGTGTGCTGTTGACAGTCTCCTGGGGACAATGAAATTGTAATCTGGGCCTCATCTTTATTCTCAGCTGAATAATCAGTGGGAACGATAAAGCCTGACTTTCTCTGTAGGGAAAGCAGCATGAAGCAGCAGGTCAAGTTACGATCTGACCCTCTGTTCCCCTTGGAAAAAAATATTTTTGTGCGGGCTGCAACTCCAGCTCCATGCATATTGGGTGCTCTCTGTTACTGGTCGTCAAAATACTAGTTCACAGAGCCAAGTGGGTGGGTTTACAAGCACCTATGGACAGGTTTATAAGCATCTATGCTGAGAAACATCTTGGGATTTGCTCCACACGGTGCTGCTGAATGCCAAGAATTACTTTGGCCGTCAACTACCTAAAATCTGACATGATATATCTTTTGGTCTGGTGTGAGTTGGAAAGAGAATGTAACCACCACAAGGAAAGACCACAAAGCACAAAAGGGGCAGGAAAAGCAATGAGGAGGCGGCCAGAGAAAGCCCACAATAAAGAAGTGCTACTTCCCCTGCTTTGTATTACATCCTCTTCTCCACTGGTTTTCCTAACACATCACAAGGGACAGTCCTGGGAGCACTGCTCAGTACATAACTTTGCAGTAAATTTTGTCTATTTTACAATCACTTTGAAATGAACCTTACAAATACAAGAAATGTCATTTCACATACTTCTAGGAATTATGCATGTTTTTTCAGCCACTCTCTTCCATTCTAATTTTGAAGCTTATTTTAGCTGAAAGTTGCTCCACTCTCTCCTTCCCCCCTTCTCTGGCAGGTGAGTATTACAATTCTGTCATTTTACTCACTGTTGAAAGCTATGGCATTTGGGACTGTTACTGGAGAGCAGTGTTTTTCAAAGTAAAATTAAGATTAGGTGGTCTGCTCTTCAATTTCAAATTCAGTTCTTCCCTGCAGAATAATTATCTCAAAATGCAAAAAAACTTTTAAACCCACACAACTAACCAGTATGACTATGTAATCAGCCAGAGAGCAACACCAGAGAATAACAAATTCCTCTGTATCTTCTAGAAATGGTCTCTACTAATCATAGTAGCACAACAGAGGCTGGAACTGGCCCTGGTGGGCTGGGCTGCTGGTTCTCTAGAGGCATGAAATGATTCAGCCATGGTAGTAATTTCTCAAGTGGTGGTTATGATCTCCTTGCTGTGTGAGAGAAGGGCTCTGTTGACAAAATTCCCTTCCATTACTTATCTGTCCTTCTGGAAGCGTCCTACACAAAAGCAACAGCTGCATGAACGTCTTGAAAATGAATATATCTTATTTTTACAAAGACATGAGCTGCAAATCCAGGAAGCCAAATGGTTCATAGTACCTTTAAGAACATCTGACTGTGAAACTATTTTTAGCTTTCTATTCTTAAGGGGCCTTGAAGAAACACCAGTCACTGGAGCCAAGGCTGTGGTGAGAACACACTGGAATAGAATCAAGAATCACACCTTCCCCTCCTCCCCCTTCCACCTGACAGTGATCTTCTATTGTTGCTACAGTGCTGCTTTTTACACGCCAGAAAACCACGAACTGAGCAAGCAGACTGGGAGGTGCTGGCAGCCTCAGAAGAAAAATACCATGGCAGGAAGAAGACTGAGGCAGGAAGATGATGATTGTATGGCAAGGAGAGGTTGCCCATAGTACAGAAAAGAGAACAAAATTCAGCTTTCAAGGCAAAAGGACAAATAATCTGATGAAAGAAATCAAAACAGAACTAGCTACTCACATTTCAAAGGGGGGGAATTGTCTGTCCCAGCCAAAAACTGGGCCTCTCTTCATGTCATGAACTCCATGTCAGCCTTCCTTTTACAGGTGCTTTTAATTCCCAAACACTTTACTCCATGTATGGAGCAGTATTTCTTCTCATTGCTGTATTCTCCATTACCCCAACAATCCAGAAATAAGGTTGGGAAAGTTCAGGTTTTTGGTTTTTTCACAGAAGAATCACTGGTTAATTATGCCATGAACTGTTGGCAACAGCTAGACACCCTGGGAGCTGCTGACAGGACAAAGATACCTTCCTCTACCCCAGAGGCAAAAGCAAATTCAGGTCATGTGAAAGAAAAATGAAGACATCACTGTCTTGTCTCATGGGGAATGAGAAGGACTGGAGTGTCCTATGTTAGTCCCTTGTAAATAGGTAATCCTTGCACAAAAATCACCCAATGCAATTTCCAGCAACTGGCTTTCATTAGTAGCAGAAAAAACCCCACTGTTGTTGCTTTGCTTGCCAGCTCAGCTGCTTCATCTTTAACTAGTTTCTATCCTTCCCTCTGCCTTCCCAAGGAGTGCTTAGGATAGAGGTTAGGGTTGCATACAACAGAGCACTACCTGCTTACTACTACTCCAAGAGCCATGTGAAACACTTGCTCAGCAGCCATCCATCCCTTAGTAAGAAAGAGAATGAATTTTTATTTCTTCTTTCAGTCCATGCCATTTGTCAAACTGTCCTTTTACTTTCCAGGTTGAGATCAAACAAGCTTTTCATTAGCCTTAACTCTGCTAAGATCATCAGCAGGAGCTCCACATGAGAAGCTTTTATTTGTTTTTTCTTGGTTAATGCATTCTGGAATGGAATGGAAAGGAATGAATAAAGAAAGCCCACTTTATCTTATCATAAAATATATAGTGCCCCTGATTCTGAGAGAGATATTGTAAGAGTGGCACTTCAGAAACCTTCAGATACTTACAGTTTCAACAGCTTTCAATCCAGTCTTTATGTTGTTGACTTCCTTCTCCAGCTCTACCAGGCTGCACAGGAGACAGACGCCGAGCAGATAAAACAAAAAGAGCAGTGTTACTCAGGGGCACAGGAACTGTGCAGCAGCACAGACCACTGGCCCATCACGTCTGGTATCCGGCCTCTGGCACCAGCCACGCCAGATGACTCCAAACGAGGGGAAGGGGATCTGTTGATGCTCTGTGCTGCTTTTTGTATGGGGCGTAAGATGAGGCAGACCCTGCTTGCCTGTGGTCACACTGGAGACTGGGATTTTCCTGGGAAGGAAAGGGGGGGTCGCCCTCAGAACATCTGCCCTGCAAGCTGAGCCTGACCCTTCAACCAGGAGCGTACGCCACACGGCCAGCTTGCAGTGGTCAGCTGACACAAGCAAGGAGCACAGCTTTAGCACACACATCACTGCAGTCTCGGAAAATTTCTACATATGATTCTTACACCACATAACTACTAAATCCCATTAGCAGTACATTTACATGTGACTTTTTTTCTCCCTCACAGTCCAAACATTGTTTTTTCCATCTGCACTTCTACCACGTGGTAGTCCAAGCCAGCTTACACTGTAACCGAGCATAGAAACGTACTGTTAATGTTCATACGTGCTTCCCTAGACACAAACGTTACACTGAAATGCTGCTCATCATATACAAACGTGAGTTGGGTTTTTTTCTAGGACTTGTGAGCAAAGTAAGTCTTTAATTTCCAGATAACTACTGAGTACCTATTTGTGAGTCAGCAGACATCCCCTCCAAACATTTGGGAAGTAGTAGCTTACACCTCAAAAAACACCACTAAAGCTTTAATAAATGCCTTTTAAGTGTGAAAATACATTTCATTTTTCACTCGTCTTTAGTTAGTTGGACTAGTTCCTTACACACTGGGTCATGTCGGGGTAAACAATATGCACAATATTTTTTGAGCAGTTCTTTGGAAAGAGATAAAAAAGTTAGTATTTGGGGGGATGGCTTTTGTATACATTTTTCACAAACACTTTCAGAAATGGACCATTGACTTTTTTGCAGAAAGTATGATGCTTTCCATATTTCTGTGTCAGACTGATTTGTGCAAAAGTTTGAACAATCTTCCTGAAAAAGATTTACTGTAGCCTCTGTGCCTAACTGATCCTATCTTAGAAACAAACCTGCAATTACCCAGAAAAAATAGCACACTTAGATGAACAACCATAGAATATGGTGAGTGAATTACAAACAACAGCCAACCTAGTTAGAATGTCTGATTCAGAAATAAAGTAAATACAGGCATATCTGAGGAAAGCTATCAATTCAGTTATCTACAACAAAGGCATTACAACTGTAAGGCTGGCCACGGATTTAGAAGACAGAAATGAAAAAAAAATATGATAACTAAGTTAACAAAAATCGCTGGGAACTCCAGCTCTGAGAAGTAATAGCATTGGACTTACTTGACTTTTGCTGCTTCTGGAAGATGCTGCAACTCAGATTGGATATCTAGGATATCTGGATAATTCTTTTCAAAGATCATAATTAAGTAGTGCAAGAGTGTAATGTTCCTAAAAAAAAAAAAAGAAAACCAGAAGGTAGAAATGAGAAGGAAGATGGTCATGAGAAGGAAAGGACGATGAAAGAATTGTCACAAATCAGTAAAAAAATATTTGGGTAGGAATTGTGCTTGTTTGAACAAAATAAGCAATGTATCAGCAGTTAGCAGCTGTGCTACTGAAAGAAAAGTACAAAGGATTGAAATAGATTAGTCCTTTATGAACCATCCTTCCTAAAACCTCAAGCAATAAACCGTATCCAAATTTATTCTGGAAACATCAGCATGCTTCCATCCATCTGTGTAGATGGTGTAATAGAAAAGAAAATTGCATAACAGAATAATATTTTTCACCAGATACTTCAGAGAATAAACAACTAATAGTACTAAAGGAACATTAACTTTTAAGGGAGAAGCAAGCTGTTCTCAGAGGCAATGTGGGGGAAAAAAACCTCCGAGAGTTGACTAAGAAGAGAAAAAAGTTCATGAAGATTGGAAAAGCTGCAAAGAAAACTACTGTCGAAATGAAACAGCTGAGCTTATGTGTAGTGGTCAGGGTCACTAACACAAAAACAGTGGCAGCCCAAGTAGGAGCAGGGAGAACTGAGATTGTATGAGGGATGCAGGAGAAGTTTTAAGGAAATTTGTAAAGTAAACAAGGAATTCTGCATCTCTGTAAAGAGAACAGACAGCCATAACAGCTGCTTTAGGTGAGTGTTATGTGGCTAACTGACAGGGAAGATAGCAGATGACCACTGCTTCACACAGACTGGAGCCTGGGAGCTGGGAACTGGTGAGAGAACGGAATCTGCAAAGGACATTTAATATATGGAAAAATCAAGCCAAGCCACATTAAGGCAAAAAAAAGAGTTTAACATTAGCTATGCAAGTGTTAGCCTTGGAATGCAGAAAAGGACATTTTGGTAGTCAGAACAGTACTCTGTTAGTTCAAACTCTATTAGGTAGGGATGAATTTCTTATGATATTTACTGCCATCATTCATTCTGTTACAGCCTGAAGTTATTTAACCACAACTATGGTCTCAGCAGGTCTTAAAATTCAAGGAAGGTGCAAGTTAGTAAGACCCTGCATATGAGATCTCCAAGGAAAACCTTAGTGCTGCTGGAGTCCAAAAGTCATATTCTCTGCCCAGTCTCAGCTGGATTAATTTCCAGAACCAGTATGGGGATATGGGGCAAAACACAGAGTGACTATAAAGACCTGCAGTCCATGTCAATGAACAGTAAGCTCCACATTCCCAAACCAGCTGTTTTCCTTATCTGCCCTAGATACAACCAGGATCAGTCTCTCTGAGTCATGCCTTGTGGTGAACAGGGAGAAAAAGTCTGGGACAGTCCTGCATCAGAAACATATGCCATGTTTCACAGGAGATGTAAAATTGTGCTCAGATTCTTTTGTGTGTGTGTTTTCTTCTTTTTGCAAAACCATAAAACTTTGGTAGAAAGAGCAAATTCCATAAAAATCCTCCTGCTCCCCAAACTTATTTCAGTTTTTGTGAAATACATTTTGTCATCTATGCCAT
>VYZR01036472.1:50397-75453 GCA_013400675.1 Oxylabes madagascariensis
ATTCATAAACTAATAAATGGAATGTTTCTGCTATGGAGCCTGGCCTAGCTTTGAAGTTGTAAGCAAGAGTTTCTTTGTACATGTATTGTTTAAACAGCGTGTGGATGTAGCAGCAAGGCCTTTAAATAAGTAATCTTCTTCCAAATTTGTTTCTAACTCTTAAATTCTCTAAATCCTTAATGACCAGTTACATTCTCATTCTGTTGCATCTCTTGAGCACCAAGTATAATTTTAGAGCTTAGAACTGGAATTCGAAATGGAGGGAACAGCATGAACAACGTTTTCCCACTGAAACCAGAGGGTGTACTTTTTCTAAGGTATCAGCTCCATGTCACTGCAACTCTTACTGATATTATTGCTGCTGCTAATCTCTGTACCCTGTGTTGATGATGCCTGCAGATGTCTGAACTTCAGCCAGAAGACATGATTCTAGATATTAAGATATTGCAGAAACATTCCATTTATTAGTTTATGAATTCATAATAAGAACAATCAAATCTCAAACAGAAGGTTCTATGGTAATAAAAATGATAATGAATTACAAAAAGCTATAGAATTGAGAACAGACTTGAATTCTGTTGTTTACGAGGTTTTTTTAAGCTCACCATGGTTTTGAGAGTTGGAAAGATTTTTTTTTTTTTTTTTAGCTACTTTTAATTGCTTAAGGTTTGTAAATGTGCTGAACTGGGAACGCCTGTAGCAGTAAAAGCCCCCCAGCAAAGCGGCTGCAGCACAGACTTCCCAAGTTTCCATTTCTCTGTGTGTTGCTGTTTTCTGACAGCTTCCCCGATGGCTGGGACACAGCTCAGTGGCTGTGGCCAGTCAGGCCTTTCTCCATTACCAATGCTTATTGTGTCTCGTGGCAGCTACTTAGAGATCACCAATACTGGGAAACTTTGGGAAGCTTTTGAAGCTTTTGGAACTTAAAGGCTCGATAATTGTTACTCTGTGTCGTTGCACCAAGAAAATCAGTGCCTAGACTTGGTACCTTGCTTGAAACTGAAAGGCGCCGAGGATACTGCAATTATAAGCAGAAAATATATTTTTTTTCTTCTCTTTCTTTCATATGCTGAGTCCAGATGCTGCTTGTGCATTTTTCCTTTGTGTGTAGAAAAGGCTAAAACTGTTCTTGCTAACGGTCCCTGCTGTAAGTCATGCTGTGTGGGAAGAACTTTTCAGGCTTTCTAACAATTTTGTCTTTTGATACAGAGTTTTTTATCTTCTGATCTGCATCTCCCTTTCATTGGCAGTGGCACAGTCCTGACAATTTCCGTAGTGGATAGTGCTGCTGCTCATGTGGAAAGGCAACATTTAGAAAACATTTCATGTTTTAGCTGCCTACCAACACAATTTGATAGCTGATTGAAAATGAAGAGTTGAGCAAACTGTTTGCGTTTCAAGGGCTACAAAGTAGAGAACCTTAAATTTACGGTATCATTCATTCAAATGATAATGATTCAATATTATTTTGCAATACTTGTATACAGAAGGTTCTGTGGGTGGCTTGGTTGGTTGGTTTTGTAATTACAGAAAGTTTAATACCTTCCTTCTTTCTCCCTATAAATCCAAATAAGTGCCATTACAAACACTTGAAAACAAGGAGACACTTTTCATCTGAGTCAATATCCTGTCTTATGGATTTTCTGATTTTGATATGCCATACACTTCTGGTTTATTTAAATGATAAATTGTGCGTTTATCTAGTGCTTAATTATTACTCCTAGTTATAAAATTACATTAATGGATTTACAGTTTTGATACCTGTTTCTAATATGATTATAAATACTAGCACCTTATCAAGCAAACTGTAAATATATGTCACCTATTTATCACATTAACATCTCTAGAAACTGAGTTTGTCTTCATATAAAACATGAAGAAATCAATCGAAATTAGGACTTTTTTCCTTCAGAAGATACTCAGTCTTATTTTAAAAAGTACAGGAAATGGGAAACTTCAGCACATCACTGAAGAAATTGATCAGTGGTTACTAATTATTCTCAGTGCTATCTTTTTTCTTGCCCCATTAATGCCTGACTCTTTGCCTGGCAGTTCTCCCATGCATGTCTGCAATGTCCCTTCAGCATAAACACAAAGAAATCTGGACTCTGTCACTTTACTCTGAATATTTTTCCCTTTGTGCTTCCCTGCCACAGCCCTGTTGCCCTCTGGGAGCACGTGCCCTAAAAGGGTTTGCACATACAGCTTTATTGATGAAACCTCTGCTGAAAACAGAGTTCAGCCAAGCAAAATATCCTTTCCTGTTGCTTCCTAACCCAGCTCTTCAAATGCATAAGCCATATTGTAAGGAGGACTCCTGTGCCTGCATCACTGCATCTTCTGCTGCTGAATGCTCTTGCAGACCATGATTTTGTCAAACTTTTATCAACTTCATCTACCTTGTGCAGACACTGCTACATTGGGGATGTAATAAAAATCTGTGGTTCCTCCACTAAACAGCTGCTCTATTTTGGTGCAGGGTTACGCAAAGTTCTCCTGGGAGAAGAAGTAGAGGTTCAGATGAGCTGCACTCAGAGCTGAACGTGGTGTTTGGTGGGGCTCTGGTGATGCTCTTTGCTCACCCCGTGCCTGCCCTGGTGAGGCTGTGCACCGCTGACCCTGCGACACTCCAGGGAGTCAGGAGCTCCAGTGCAAGCCTTGAACTGATCCAGTTCCTGTGGAGTTTGTAAATCCCACAATGTCTGAAACGAGTATGGACTAAAACTACAGAGGAGGGGTTATTTTCTTCTCATGGAGGCAAATCAACCAAACGTTGCCTTTTTTGTTACATTGCAAATATGTATCATTTGTGTTGCTGACAGATTGTTACACAGAAGGTCGAGGACTTTGAATGTTCGTGGAAGTTAATTACTGGCCTGAGTAAATGCTTAATTTTCAGATCTATTCACATCAAGGCATAGAGGGAATCTTGTTCCATTTTGTCAGCTCCCAAAATGATTCCACAGCTCGGTCTGTAACATTCATATGTGAAGGAAATTTTGTCTCTTGCTCCGTTCTGTTTGTTTGGATTTTGTGTTTTCTTCCAGTCTGTAGCAATGCTTCACTTGCTCCCAGTTCCCCAGGTTGCTTTTATTGCAGTGACCTTTTCCATCCATGTAGGATGCTATTTGTCATTCCCCTCTCCTTGGATCCCTGCCTCGCCCCACCAAGGTATTGCCTCACACGTCGCTCCTGTACAATGGTTCCTTTCTGTCTAATGCACTTGTGCTGGGTGTCACAGGGCTGGAACAGTGGGATCTGCAGAAACTGAGCTTTTCTCTCCTTTCATTTGTGTCACGGGTAATGATTTGTGAAATAAATAAATAAGTGCACACCTACAAGCAGAACCATAACAGCATCCCTACAATTGTAATGATAGCTGGTGCTTATCTTACAGAGTTTGGATCTGATACAAACACCCTAGTAAATCAAAAGGAAGGAAAATTGGCAACTTGGTATGGAAATTGGATTGTTTTTAGAAGACTCCTTGTACCTGGTGCTCTGCTAATTTAGGAGTAATAGCAAGAACAGTGTAGAAAATGAGAATGACTTTTTATAAATGATAAAATATAATGTGTGGGCATAGAAGCCTATATACCCCAAACTCCTAAAAGCTGGGACTCTTACTGTGCTGATAGATCTTTTAAAATCTGCAAAAGAGGAATTGATTTGCTGTGAACTGCCATGCCCCAAAAACTCCATTCGTAATAACAGAAAAAATCAGTATTGTCTGAATAATCCCTAAGAAAAAGATTTGACCCTGCTATTTTGAAAGGTCCCTCTTGGTTTTCAGGCCTGGAGAACAATTGTTAGTATGGAATGAAATGGGAAGTCCCAACTGCAAATCCACGTGATTTGGGAAGAATTCAGAAATCTGGACTTTAACACTGTGTAGTGAATTAATTAAATCTGTAATGTATATGACATGGTAATTATTTTGAGTTATACAAATAGCTTATTCTACTGGAATCAGCAGGAATTCTGTACACTGAACACCAGGCTAACTTCTCAGTTAAGTAATGAGGTGTGAAATGTTCTGCCTAACAAAGCAGTGTTGAGTGTGTTTGTTAATACTTTTTCCTGCTAACAGGTGGATAATTGTTTTACTTGACAGAAACCTGTCAAGCAAATATGGAAAGGTGTAAAATCTTTGTTAGCTTGTGAGCTTCAGGTTTCTGAAAACATAATTTTAAAAAGTAAAATAATTATAATAATTTATAAAAGTTGAGAAGAGGGAGTTTGGGATGTTGGAGCTCAAGTGGTAGAGGATGGCTCTGAGTGATTCTCTCAGGGACTAAGATTGAGGACAGGGACTGGGAAATAAAACCTTTGTGACCCTTCTATGGAGGTTTCATCAACTCCTGGCACCCGCATTTCCAGCTTACCTGAAAAAACTTGCTGCAAAACCATAAAGGAGTAACATGGAGGCCAAACAAATAAAAATGCCTTTGGTAAGACTTAGGAGGTATGAAAGAAGAAAATGGGACTTTTCCAAACAGCAAATTTGGTTAGGAAGAGCAATATGAGACACTTCAATCTGCAGGAGAATGTGAGTTAGGTTTTTTCTCACTCTTAGTTTCAACCTTTGTGTTTTACTTTTCAATGTGGGTAAATAAAGGAAAAACACATAAATCGTCAAAATGAACTGTGAAAATATTTGCTTAAAAGTGTTCAAAATGAAATGGTTCTGAATTTCAAAAACTAAATCCCTATTGTTTCTGCATTTTCCAAGTCTGTCTCTTCATTCTCTACCTTTTTTCAGCTAAAAATGTAGCAAAATTCAATTAGATATTTGTGAGCAGTTTGTCTCCTTGTGGTCTGAAGCAGGCACTAGGCAGAAACCAGTTAGAAAACAGCTATTTATTCTAAAATCCATGAACCAAGTAGACATGTGAAGGCCAGTCAGTTGTACCTGAGAGTGCTATCTGCAGCTGGAGAAGATGGTAAAGAGAAAAACAAGGTGCCTTGAAGAAATTGAGGAATTTCCAAGACTTAAATTTTCAGTTTGAGACTGACTTGTAATTATGCTAAGTGTATGAACAGGCGTGGTTCTGGTAATGCAGAAAGGCTGGTGAGGGACTGTCCTTACAAAACCAATGTAAGGAAAAGACTGGAGGCTGGCTGGAAATTCCCCTTGCCTAAGTGCTCTGCCAGGAGCAGAAGGCCAGCCCAGACCCCAGGAGGCACAGCCATCCTTCCAAATGATTTACAGGAGAAAGGGAGATAATACAAGTCACTAGCAGTTGTCAGCCAGATGTACATAGATGGCCACAAAACTTAGTTCTTCTTTTGCTTTCCAACTACAGGCCAGTTCTAAATATCCTTTTCCTTCCCTTTATTTTCTATTGTTGATGGCTGGAAGGATTCCACAGCTTTGATTCCTCAGTTCCTCTGAGATAATGCCAGAAACGCAAATGCATTAGAGACTCTTGTTTCAATTTCTTTTTTTTGGAACAATTTCCATTAATATCCTGCTGTCACAAAGCAACTGGTGCTGTTTCACAGCTCTTTATCAAGGCAGTTTTATNTATGAACAGGCGTGCTTCTGGTAATGCAGAAAGGCTGGTGAGGGACTGTCCTTACAAAACCAATCTAAGGAAAAGACTGGAGGCTGGCTGGAAATTCCCCTTGCCTAAGTGCTCTGCCAGGAGCAGAAGGCCAGCCCAGACCCCAGGAGGCACAGCCATCCTTCCAAATGATTTACAGGAGAAAGGGAGATAATACAAGTCACTAGCAGTTGTCAGCCAGATGTACATAGATGGCCACAAAACTTAGTTCTTCTTTTGCTTTCCAACTACAGGCCAGTTCTAAATATCCTTTTCCTTCCCTTTATTTTCTATTGTTGATGGCTGGAAGGATTCCACAGCTTTGATTCCTCAGTTCCTCTGAGATAATGCCAGAAACGCAAATGCATTAGAGACTCTTGTTTCAATTTCTTTTTTTTGGAACAATTTCCATTAATATCCTGCTGTCACAAAGCAACTGGTGCTGTTTCACAGCTCTTTATCAAGGCAGTTTTATTCTGGGGAGCTCCAGCAATTGCTCATTGAGACCAGGAACCCCCCAGTGCCGCTGACTCTTCTGGGGAACGCCGAGCAGTCGCCTTGGGTTCAGCTGATGCCAGCTGCTTCATGTTTAACATTTACATGTCTTTGAGCATTTTAGTACTGGTGGAGCCTGCTGGATCAACAGCCTCTGCATCCAGTGGTTTCTGACCAAGTGGTTTCTTCACAGCATAGTATAGATTGGTTTATAGAGTGGTATTTTCCTTATAGAATAGGCAGATTCAATTCCAGTTTCCAAATTCCTAAGGGATTTAGAGGCACAAATTCAAAATCTGGATGGCTGGGTTGATGTTATTTTGGTTTGAGGAGAAGGGTAGGATACCTGGGGGTTTATGTTGGGTTCCAGGGGGATGTTTGGATATCCACCTTAAATACTGGTCTTTTTTCTGAAAATCTTAAATTCTGAACTGTTTTTTAATAACCAATTTTTTCAGTTCATTTGATTAATAAAAAAGTGGTTTTTAACAAAAAAATCTGTCACTACAGGCTTATATTGAGAGGATCGACAGAAATATGACTGTTAGGTTGAAATCTGTGTAAAAATTTTGCTGTTGAATTACCTCTAATTTCCACAAAATGCTTTCAGGTGGTTTTATGAGAAAGCACCTAAAGAGTTGGAGAAAGCTGTTCTCAAATTGTATTATTTCAGACTGTGGTTTCAATGTAGGATTATCAAAACCAGAAAAATAATAAGTAAAGATAACATATAAAGGAGAACTTCTCCCTGTAGTTTTTCTAACCCCATCATGTGTTTTCTGACCAAAACTTTCTGTATCTCCCTCTCTTGGTCTCCAGTCTGAGCCACTGTTAGATTTGTGTTCCTTTTTCCAGGCCTAAGTTTTTGTTTTCTCACTGCAGGGCAAACACAGAGCAAATGCCCTGGTGATGCCTTAAGTTGTAGCTTTTCTGTTTTTCAGATCCTGTCCTGCACTAGTGTTTAACTCTGAACTCCATACGAGTGTCAGTAAGCTCTCTTCACAGTTTGCTCAGACAAAACAATCCTTCCAGGCCTGAGAACCAAGGGCACCATCACAGCCTCAGCCCCAGAAGTACAAACAAAAGTAAATTGTGGGGGGAGAAGCAAATTGGGGGAATGTGACTTCATTCCCTGGAGCTCTAAATGGACAATTCACCTCTGATATGCAAACAGACCAAGCTTATTTCTGTCTGAGAAACTCCTGACCACCTTCATCTTGGGTGTGGCCTCTGCCAGGCTTCTGAGTGCCCAAGGTGTATCTGTGAAAGGCCTTTAATAAATACACCCTTTATTCTTTTAACTCTCTCTAGCCTCTGTTCTAGGGAGCCACTCCAAGGCATCGCTGGGTGGGAGCAGCGGGAGCTTCCCACAGCAGCCCAGCCATGAGAGTGGCTCTCCTGTAGAAACTGCCCACTTCGTATTTTCATAAGATTTAATGCTTTCTTCCACCTTTGATTGGCACTTTGGGATCTGTTAAAGGCATGACACATGGTTAATTTAATAGTATAACAACAAGATGTGAATGTTGCTGGATATCCCCATGAGTGAAGCTCACAGGAGAACGTTCAGAGCAGACCCAGAGCAAATTGCTCAGATGGGGAAGGAGCTGTGGCTGGGCTCTGCCTGCTCTGACAGGCTCCATGAAATGAAAGGGAACTGATTTTCTTACAGCTCTCCCAGCTGCTTTTATTAATCTGTGTTATTAGATGATGGTTAAAGGCTCTCTAATGATTTCTTGTTTGCACCCTATTCATCAAAATCCACATAATGAAGCTGCTTGCCTGCTTTTATTTGTTCTTAAATCTTGTTTGAGCCTCTAACTCGGTGCCTAGTGCTACTTTTGGCACTTTTTCCTGTGGCAATCTCTGTTTCACAATTACAAAATGTAAACCAGTGAAAGGATTCTCCATAGCTGAATTCTCACTGCTAAGCAAGGTGATATAAGGATATTAAACCCACTCATATTTACAGGTGATGCACAGCAGAATATGGATAGCTTTTGTGTTGTCTTGGTGCAAACCCTAAGATTTTTTTCGGTAAATTTCTATGCCACCTTTTTTTAGCTGGAAGTGTTAAAAGCTTATTACAAGGTCTAAAAATGAATAGATAAGGAAGCTTGAACTAGCAAATTTACTGACTGGTCCACTGCAAACATTATATATTAGTCAAGACAGAGACAGTGTTATGAAGAAGTTTTTGAATTTACATATAAACTTCAGGTTCCTGCACTTCCATTGAGTTTGGTTGAATCCTTTTCATGAGACATTAGGGATTCAATACTGATGAATATTAAATCACCAGGGGAAAAAAAAATGTTGAATTTTATGAAAGATGAGACAAAAAAAAGAAATATAATGCTTTTTTTTTTAATGACAGCAAAGTTAGATCCCTTTTTTGAATATTGGAAGAGCTCCAAAAAAGCCATTGGCACTTACTCTGGGAATACTTAAATATCAGTGGCTCAGAGCAACATCGAGTTCTGCTGTGTCATTATAGAGAATTGTTATGCCTCACATAGGCACTACTGTACTAATCAATTAAGCAGAAATTTGCATATAATTAAAACTGCATTGTAAAGGTTTCTGGAAATGAAATTGTGTCTCCACTTATAAACACGGCACATATGAGGGAAAAAGTTTTGTGTAATGAAACAAATTAAAATAACAGTGCATTTCTAATTGAACTTGGAATATCCATGTTTCTTCTAGAAAAGTAATAGAATTTCCCCGGTGAAATTTACTGTTATGTTTTGGGTGGACATCAAATATGACATTACCCAGCATGTCATATGATGAAATCTACCTTTTTTTATTCTCTGGAGATATTAACAGAATATCCTGATAGCTGTCAGTAAAGCAAATATTGTTGTCCAATAGAACAGGATGATCCTTAGGACGAACAAGGAAATTAACACCTGTGCTTGCTCCAGAAAATGAGTCCAGCAGAGATGATGTGCAGTTAAATACGTGCACATCAGTACTGGGTTTGTTTCTTAAATCTTCAAAATCTTGAAACCATTACTCTTTAAAGTGATTATTACCTTAAAACCTTTATCTGTAATGTGATAGAAAATTTTGAAAGAATTGGGCAGAATTGCACCATAGAAAACAAACAACAACAATAAAAAAAACAAACAAACAAAAACCCCTGTTCTGTAGAATTGTTATTTTATTAATGTGATTGATTTTGATTTTTTATGAGGAATCTTTCAAGATGAATTGATTTTCAAATATGATAGATTTTACAGTACTGGTCTTATATGCAGCCAATAGCTTAGGGAAGAAAAAAAAAACCCTATTTATTTATTTTGAATACTTTTTTTTCTCATAAGGAAAAGAAGCCAATCCCTCTTTTTAAACCACTAATGACTATTTTTAACCCCCGTTGAACTATTTCAAGGCTATTTATAACATTTGTTATCAGTAATATTTCATCAGCTATTATTAAATAGATATTGCTGTTACTAGGTGTGTTTGGTTATTGTCTATATCCATATCCTGGAAACCTGTATAGTTTTCATATAGAGCATGAAAATATATAAAAATATACAAACATAACCCCCATGGTCATGTTCTCCTTCCCAACCATATAGGTACATAAATGCTGTTACCCAGAGTGGGAGAAACACGTTCCACTGCACAGTTTATTTATCCTGTATTTTGCCAGTGCCCAGCAGATGGTGGAGACTGTGTGTCTGAAGTTAATGGAAACAAAAATTGCATGAAAACTACTATGTCCAGAGAAATAAGTCACGTAAACTTTAAAAAAAAAAAAAAAAATCTATTAATTTGAGCCAAGAAATGATGGAAAGGTGGGTGATGACAGACATTAGTGATGGCAGGACTTTGAGGCATTCTTAAAAATTATTTTCCGTGCCAGATTTCTCATGACTTGCAGCTGTCATTTAATCACTCAAATCAGCTTTTAGAGTTTCAGAGGGTCAGAGGAGAGAGAGTTATAATTCATTTTGAAAATGTGCTCATTGTTCAGGCAATTGCTCTTAAAAAAACCTTACTCCACAGTATTGAATAAGCTGAGATTTGCAATTTTCACATTTCTGCCTGAAATCATCTTTGGAGGAGTTTTACTTAAGTCTTATGTTGCTCTTTATTGACAGGAATTAGGAGTCACGTAAAGTTGTTCCCAGATCTTTTCATGTCAGAAATGATGTGAAAGCGTTTTATACACATTTTATTTCCACTGTCTGAGGTTGGCCAGAAATTATATCTTACGCTTGGTAATATAACCTTGAAATTCATTAGTCTGGTAGCTGGGAAATGTACAGATGGTGGGGTTTGGCAAGCCAGGGAATTTGGTAAAGGTCTTCTCTGTTTGAAGTCAGTGATTTGATCGTTGATTTATTTATCACTGCTTTAGTGTAATTTAAACGAAAACTTAATTAAGCAAGCTTTGATTAAAATTCCATATGAAGAATGTAAACGGTAAATGATAATTAATCTCAGGATTGCTAAAGTATTGAAAATAACAGAATGTCTCCCATTACCTGTCTGGCTGCTTTTTTTTAGCAGTACCTCTCCAACTCCTCTGCTGTGTTTTTTTCAGGAAGCAATTTTATGTGATAGTGGTCTGTCCTACCAAATTATAGACTGGTTTAATTACAAGCAGTTCTCCAAAACCCCAGAGTGAACCTCAGATTTTCACGATTATATATATTACTTCTTAGGCATTTCTGCTGTTGTCATTTATCAGGTGCTTGAACTCATTCAGCATCAATAAACAGAACCCAGGCTGTAAATGAGGGGAGCTTGATATTTAGGTTTAATGATGGAAATGGGAGCGAGAGGCTTAAGGGTAGAGAGCCAAAGCCCTTGAGTTTATTAGAGAGGGAGGATGGGCAGAAAGAAGGAAATGTTCTTTGGGGCAATGTGGGGCTGAATTAGGAATGGTGCAGAGTGCATTTGTAATGCATTTGACGTTTCCTCCAAGGCTCAATCACTGAATAAAATCCTTGCCCAGAGTGAGCACTTAGTGGTACTTACATTTATAGCTGCAGTTGACTGAACCTGTACCAACTGTAAATTGTCTCTGTATGTGCTGATGTGCCTGTCCACATCTGTCCATGCTCACAGCTTATAAATATATAATGTACAGTATATATTTACATACTACAGACATATATATTAGAATGTGTGTAAGAAAAATGAAGGTGGAGAAATCAGTTTGTTGGGCTTTTTTTTTTTAAATTAGGAAGAGTCTGGGTATTTGGGAAATTGTTCTGGACAAAGCAAGGAAAAGGGCATTATCTGTAATTAGAAATAATAATCTATAATTGGTTCATTTGCCATATTTCTGCAGTTCTGATTTAGTTGAACAATGTGATCATTCTGCCACCAGTTTTCAATAGAGGTGTCACAATGAAAAATAATTGCAATATTCCACAATATTAACTGTACCCTAATTGCAAAAGTTTTGAAATATAATTACCATGAAAGCTAATGCGACAGGGAACATTAAGCATAATTAGTGTATTTTAAAAAAGGGGAAAACTGTTAGAAGCTTGTTATTGTCTCATAAGGTAGCTTCAAATTAGCTGGATGCAGAGCACTTTCATCTAGGTTTTCTATAATTTTGGTTATTAGCACAGACTGCAATAAATTTGTTTGACATAGCCCACACCTGCTAACCCTGCAGGAAGGAATTTCTAATGTGCACGGGACCCAGGTTTCTCATAGAATCTGTCACAATTTCCTGGGAGACAGCCCTGAGTAAGATTTAGGGGGGGTTGTCTGTGGGGGTGTTTGTTGTCAGGTTTGTTTTTTTCATATACAGAGTCAGCTACACTGCTCAAATTCCACTGTGTTTTAAGAAACTTTCTGCAAAAGACTCATAAAAATGCTGTTACAAAGCACTTTAAACAAAACATTCATTACACATCAAAAACATGTTCTGAAAAGATATATTGTATATTATGTACCTGTTTTCTCTACAGAACAACTCCATGTTTTTACATAGAGCATGAATGTTCAACCATATAATTAGAATTTATTTTTTGAAGTAAAGAAAAACAATATATCACACCACTTGTGTAGAAATGTTTTTGTGCCCAAATAGCAGGGGAGAGGATCCAAGCCATAAGAATCAGTGCTGGCTTTCTGTAAGATGAAATTTTCTCTAAGAAACATCTCAAAGATTTTCCTGTGGTTTTTTGGTAACATTTTGCAAATAGAAACTCAGTGTTTTTCTGGTTTTGCTGTGTTGCAAAATTATTGAACTGGTTTGGGAATAAGTCAGATGCAAACAGAAATGTACAGAGGAACATCATTACTTTTAGTGGACACTGTTTTAAGAAACACTTCTGTTGCTTGTTCTTAAATTACTCTTAAGCATTGAAACCACTTTTATCATCTTTATTTGTGGTTATTGCAGATATGGTACAGATTTCTTATTAGAAGGAAATGATGTCATATATTAGATAAAGTTTGGGATTGGATGCTGCAAATATTTTTTCCCTACAATCTTCTCAAATTAGCATCTGATGCTAATTTTTGGAAGTGTAATTTATGAAAAAGTTTTGTTTTCAGTTTAACTCAAGTGACTTTTAATGTCTTCAGTGTCTATCAACAGCAAGTGCTCTAACATTGCTTTTAGAGCATTTCAAATCTTATGAAAACTTGTATGAAAGGTTCTTGGGTTGTTTTGGGTTTTTTTTTACCTGCTCAAAAGTATTTCGTACGTAATTTAAGCCTTGGACAGAGGTCGTTTCTGCAGAAGTAATGGAAAGTTTAAAACTGAGAAAAGGTGTGGAAATCCAAGTGGTGTCTATAGACAGTATTATAGAAGTCAGCCATCTGGAAGCAAGTAGGGAGAATAGAAACCTGGTTTTTCTTTCAGAAGTTAAACTGATTCCTTTATTCAGCCTAACCCCGTTTTCTGTCATCTTCTCTTCTACCAGGGTGAGGTGGGTTTTTTTAAAGTTCTTCCATGTGGACATGGAAGTCTGCAGATATTTTGGAGTAGCCATTTGGTATATGTGTTCTGGAGGTTAGAAAGTCCGACCAGAATTCTTCCAGCTGGGAAACAGCACTGTAGAGTTATCAAAACAGGGGATCCGGGTGAGAAGTGGGAGTGTGTGGTGTAATACTCAGAACTGAGAGCCAGCCCACAGGAAAATTCAGTAAGGTCATATTAGGAAGCATGCTGTGTTCTCACTCATATGAATTAAATTTACCTTAATAGAGCAGATTACAGACTGTTCAGTGTTGTGCTTAAAGAAAGTTAGTTAAAATTTGTAACTTACAGTAAAAGACAGCAAAAAAGCCTACCTAAGCTACAGAAGTGTGTGCTTACATTTTCTAAAAGGAAAAACATGGGCTGTAATGTGTAGGTCTGGAATACCTTTTTCCCTTCATTTAACTGGATATAACCCTATTTGGTTTTGTTTTATTTTATTGCTGTGACCTTTGCACTGTTTCCCTCAGCATGCAGAAATGCAGTCCCGATTGAGAAGATCCTCCCCACCCTGCTCAGCCCCTGCTCCTTCCTGCCCAGAGATGCCTCAGCCTGGAGATGCACTCGGGTGTATCTGACAAGCAGCAAGCCTCAGATCCAGGCTTTTCCAAAAGGCCCCCTTTTCCAAATGTCTCTGTAGTGATGCCTACATTGAGAGTTTTTTTTTTCCTTTGGATTATTCACCAGAGCTGAGACTTACGGGCAAAACATTGCCTTCATTTGGCAGCAGAAGTCAGCCCTGCCTTAGCTCAAACTGAGCTCATTGCTGTGAGCAGCCACGGCTGAGCCACCCTGTCCCTCCCAAAAAGGAGCTGACTGGTGGCACTTCCACAGAAGACTGACAGCTCTGACTTCAGATGCATTAATGTTTATAGAGCACCTCGTTCTCATCAAAGTGATGCACAGCTTCGTGGGGTTATACCTGTAAGTGCAGCCTGTGTGTGTCACCTGCCAAAATGCAGGACAGACTTAGCCAAAAACGATCTTGGGTAAAGAGAGTCTTTATGATTACTCAGAGAGTGCCTTAGGCAGCTGGGAAAGAGTTCATTCGTGTACAAAGGCTGTCACAGTCTTAGTCTGGTGCCTCATTCTCATCACTGGTTGCCATCAGCCCAACACCGAGCTGCCTTCCCTGCCCCTGGCTCACGCTGCTGCTGCTCTCCCTCCTTTGTGCCAGCTCCAGGAGCTCTGTGTGTCTGGATCATCAAAGCCCCTGCCTGGCAGCTGGGCCAGCCCGGGGACAAGGTTTGGTCCCAGCTGGATTGGCAGGCTGGTGGCACTTGGAGCTCTGCTGGGTCACCTGCAACAGCACGGGAAGGGCTGGGCCAGGAGGGCTCCACTGCCCCCTTTGGCAGCACTCTGGACTTTGTCACAAGCAGCTGGAAAGCTGCACTCTTCGAGATATTTGTGCCAAGATGAGGTTCTAATTAGCTCTGCTTGGGATCCACAGTCAGTGTCTCCTTTGGAGAATGTCCTGCTGTGCTGAGAGGTGCTGCTCCTTCCTTGTCTTCTCATGTGTGAGTCTGAACCGATTCTCCGTGCTGACCTCTCTGGAGCACGTGCCACACTGTGCCTCTTGCTAGTCCATTCTCTGATGAGGAACTCTGCACTTTGCTCCATCTCTTCTACATTTTGCCTTTCTGCGCTGGTTTTGTTCTTTTCTTTCTTCTTACCTCCTGTTATTCTTCCTTCTTGCAGTTATCAGTAAATGGTTCAGTTCTTACTGCAGCCGTGGCAGAATCACAGGGCCTTCCTTCTGCCAGCAGGTACAGAATAGGAGAGATCACCCTTCCCAAGTGCCTTAGGGCTCTGCTTCCCTTTTAAAGATCAAATCTGATGTATTTCTTTTGCAAACATCATTCAGCCATGTGCCAGACTTGCATTGATTCATTATTTAGTGCTTACTGTTAACTCCTTGGCTTAATTCCCCTGTTATTTATTATATAAAACATTATTTCATTAACTAGATTGAAACAGATGAGAGCGGAGAACAGAGCTCTGTCAGACAAATTTAAATAAGTATTCAATATCTAAAATCAAGCTTTAGATTTTCATGAATTAATCTCCATTTAAGCTCCTTCTTTTTGCCTTCACTCTTAGACATGTATGCAACTACTCATGCATACAAAGCAACATGTGAATACTGAAAAGCGCAGAATTTTTCTTTTTAAATAGAGCAGTTTTTAAATAGAAAAGGCTTTTAATAGAAAATGAGCCTCACGACTGCCACAACAAACATTTGTTCTTAGTACTGCTCAGCATATCAAGATATGAGATGCACCTGTTGAAATTGTCTCTGAAAGTGAACATTCTGAATTGTGATGCTTAGAGTTTGTGGTTTTGGAAGGATTGCTTTGATGGGATCCTCAGCCTGGGGAGCTGCTGTGCCTGTAGGAACACTCACAGCACTTCAGGATGTTCCTGCAATCTCTGTTGGAGCATTTCTGGATAAAGTGAGAAAAAATTTGTTCTCAAGATATTTGGGGTGGCTTGTACATCTTTAACTCGCTATATTTCAGCTTTCTCAATGGTTTGGAACAAAAGAAAACAGACTGATGGAAAGAAAAAACCACCTTAGGTCTCTGAGCCAGGCACCTACCCCTGCCATTTCCCGAAAACCTTTGCCACTGGGTCACTGGGAAAGTTCTCCAGTTCATGTAGAGCTCACGGTGTGTCCCTACTGTCTGTAGCAAAAGAAAAAGTAGGCATTTGAATCTTCTTCAACCTTCCCTTTCCTTTGTCCCTTTCCAACACAGTTCACATTGAGAGGATATTAAGACGCCAAACCCAGCTTGCTTCACACTCTTTGTTGAGCAGGGGGGTTGCCTTTGTTAATTATCATGAGAATTAGTTTAGTTATTACCCTTAGCTTCTAAAACATACAGGTCCATGGGAATATCAGTAATTTGGGTTCTGTACTTCACAGTGTATAAGAATGCACCGTCCTCTTCTCATTAAGATTTTCGACTTATTTTTCATGTGGCTTTCAGGACATTTCCTGTTGGGATTTTCAGCCATAAATAGCTGTCCATTTTTTATTCCCACCAGCTGTGCATTTGAGGAGCAGGCAGCAAAGTTTCTCCCTGACAGGTCGCAACAACCACAATATTCTGCCACATAGCCAACAGCAGCAAGTGAATGATATTAGCTCTTAACTCTCCAGAAAACTCTGTTCAGTAATTAAACATTAAGCCTCTGATACCTAGCATCATTCACTGCCAAGACTCTTTACAATCCAGGTTAGCTATGTTCAGGTAATGATATTAGAGGTGATCGTTTATTCTGGAAATGTAGCTGTCTGAGAAGAATGAATTTGCTGAAATCAGAATTTCATTTATGAGCTGACTTTTCAGGACTTTTCTACTAATGCTGACAGTCACCATGCACAAATATTTGTTTAGTTAAAAAATACTCCAAACGTAGGATAATTGACAAAGAGTGATGAAAAGAACAATATTTAAAGCTGTGGCACCACTAGCAGTGTCTAATATAATGCAGAAATCTGCCTTCATTCAATAAGGACAAATGATCCAACAGCACTTCAAGCTTTGAGCATCATTTCCAAGTTAATCAGCTCTGCTTTGGTGTCAACAAAAAATTGAGATCAACTCTCTAGCTAACAAAGCAGCTCTGGAAACTTCAAATAAAAATTCAAACTTGTAACACATACAGCACTGTTGACAGAAACTGTGAAGACTGTTTTCCATCAGTGTATGTACATAGCTCATTTAATGTTATTGTGATCAGAAATAATGAGAATAACCCTCAAATAAATTAATAGCTGTCTGTTATTTGGTAGCAGCCACAGCTCACCAGCTGAAGCTGTTACTCTCTCTTCACTGACAATAATTTTCTATATTACAACAAAATGACCAAAGAAAATAAAACACACAAAACTTTAAAAGATCTGAAGCCTAAGCTGCAGACTCAAGTCTGGAGAAGCCTCTGGTATTCGGAAATAAGGCTGGCTGTGCCCAGGCTTTTCCTCTGCAACGTGTTGTGCCAGAAGCTGGAGCACTGCTCTGCCCCCCAGCCCCAGCAGCTTTTTGGCCAGCCTGGGGAGTGCCCCTGGGCAGCAGGGCACCCCTCCCACCATTCCCCTGCTCGTCTTTTTCCAGCTTTGCTAGTTATTCAGTATATCCTGCTTGTTTGTCTAATCCTAATCCTCATTTCCCTTGCTCGCCTTCTAGTGATTCTTATAAACTGACTTCCACCCTTTAATTTGTCGGGCTCTGTGTCAGGTATTTTCTGTTTTGGTTTTTGTCTCACCTTTCTCAATAGTTTTTAGTCCTTCTTGCTTCCGCTGGGAACTCCAAATGTCTCTTTTCTCCCTTCTGTCAGGTCTACCTTTCTGTCTTGTTTCTCTCAGAGCCTTGATGTGTTCCCTCGTGGGCTCCATCCCCCTGACTGACAGCTTTCCATTTCCCAGCTCCTCATCCTGCCTCAATCTTTTCTAGCTCTCCTTGGCTCCCTACTTTCATGACTAATAAATATCAGCACCAGCCAGCCCGAGATCCCAGACTCTGTGGATCCCACACATTCAGGTGCTTCTCCCTGCTGCAGATGATGGCTGAAGAAGGACTGCAGCTCTCTGAGGAGGTGCAGCACAATGTGAACCAGTCCCAGGCTGTCCTGCCTGTCCCATCACCACTGCAGGTCTTTGTTGGGGATCTCAGCACCACTCCCTACAGCAGGGACAGCCAGGGGAGAGTATGAGGCTGCTGCTGCCAGGTTCTCATTTTTTTGTTTGTGTTTGTTCTCACATGCCTTGGACAATGTGATATTTGTAGGGGTTTGTTTTCCTGCCTGTGGCAGGCAGGGTTTAGAGGAGTAGCCCCCATTGCTGGGGAGAGAGGAAAGCCTGTCTTTGATCCTGGCCACAGCTGGCTGTGGAGTGTTTGGATGTTGGTGTTGAGCATCAAACAACGACACAGACTCTCGATCAGAAGGCTAGAAAAAGTGAACCTTTTATTTTTGAGATGTGACTCTCTTATATAGTATTTTACACAGACCAATTTGGTTGGTGAAACAAAGGCAAACCTCTTCAATCACATCGGTCAAAACAGATGTTCATTAAGAAACCCCTCTGTGAGAAAGAATGGATAAACATAGGTACAGTTACAAAAACATTTCTCTTGTTTACAGAAAGTTTCATGGGAAAGGAATTTCCCAAAAACCAAAACATTAAACCAAGACCACGTTTGGAAATGTGGAATTTGGGAAGCTGTGGTGCCCATGGACACAGGGATGGTAGGAAGCATCTCACCAGTGGTGGCTGCACCTCCACGGGCCTTGTCTGTGCTGTTCAAACAGAATGTTCAATTCTCCTGAACGTGGGCAAACCAGAACATTCCTGCTGCCTGTCTGCCAGGAAAAGCCCTTTTCCTGACACTTCCCAAAGCAAGACTAGGCCAGTTTTTGTAGAATGATGACCAAGTTGGTGGGGGTGTTCTAAGACAGAAAAACAGAATATTCAAGTAGGCACCGCAGAAAAGATTAATAAATGGTGGAATTTGTTGTGTATGGGATGTATGTACAGATGGAAAATTGTCAAAAAATGGTAGAATATAAATTAATATATTCCTTTGTCATTCAAATTCTTTTATCGGTTTTATTAATCTTTAGAAAAATGGCAGAGGAGCACCTACATTGAAATTAATCTTTATTTACATCTTTAAAAATAAGACAAGTATTAAAAAATCCCTATGCAGAAAATAATAGAATGCTTACAAAATAAATATACTTCTTGCAGTATTTCAAACAGCTCTATTGCATATTTAAATCTCCTGTTAATATATTTCTTGGATAGGAGCAAAAATTAAAATACTGAAAATACAAAGAATCAGTGTTGTTTATTTGTAAATAAAAATGGAGTTGACGTTACTAGAATAAAGAATAGTTGTGAATGGAAACCTTAGATTATAAGGCAGATTTGACAGCTCATGTTTCTCAAAAGAATACTTGAAAGGAAAATATTATGTCTTTCATAAAATGAGATTAACACAGCTAATTCTTAATGCCCAAAAGTGAGATTGCCTTGCAAGATGTTAGATGTCAGGCAGTATAATTGCCTCATAACAGAGTTTTGAACAGTAACTTCCCCTAGTTATAGAGAGCCTCCTGAAGGACTCAAACGCAGCAGCAGTAATGCCATATTTTATTAATCTAAAATTATTCACCTAATGTTTGGGGACTGTATTTCAAATAGGAACTGCATTTCAGACTTGGAGGAATAAAATGTACGTTCTCATTTTCCCCCACCTTCTCCCATCGCTGAATGTTTGAAGGCAAGAGTTTGAAATGCTAAACTAAGGAGAGAGCTGAGTTGGCAGGGAGCTGTGCTGATGGCCACTGTTATCATATATTATTGCAGTCTGGGGCGTGACACTACCTCCAGGCACCTGGAATGGATCATTATTTAAATGCACAACGTGATAGAGCATCAGTTGTGTCACAGCCGTGTGGAGCTGGGGATGTCTGTATATACACATCTTTTGGTTAATTTGGTTTTGTTATGGTTTTTGCTCGCATCAAAAAATTGTTCTTGACAGGTGGATGGGACATCCCTGGATAGAGGTCAAAATCTTAAATGGGTTCTCTCCCAGTTTAGTGGCACTGTGAAAATATTTTTGTGTACAGTGCTGTGCTTTACAAACTGATTCCTACATGTAGCTCTTGAAAATTTCCTTTTTATTTGTGAGCTTTTTTCATTAAGTTAAATTTAAACTTCTTCCCATAACAAAATAAATGCTTGGTTCATCCAACAGTGTCAGCTAGACTGTGATAAGTAAATCTTGGGTAAGTCTTGTAACTGATCTGTGTGACTGGTTATTAGGTCACAGTTTGGATGAAACTATTTGGGTTTTTTTCACCAGGGCTAGAATAGGTGTAAGATTATTTAAATGAGCTTTGAAACCTTATAGTTCATCTGGCAAACTGCTGTAAGGGACTAGAAAATGTGAAGGGAAAAGACAGAGGAAATTCTGAAAGCAATTAGAGAACCCTTCTGACAGTTCTTTCTGCAGATAAAAAGCCAGCTTCTTGTGAGAAGGGAAAGTATCTCCTGGCATTGGTTTGTGTCTTACGGACAGTTGTCTCATTAATATGCAAATATAGAATGTAGAAGAAAGCATGTGTTGAGACACTTGCGGATTATTCAAAATTAAAATGAAATTACCAGGAATATAAATAAGATTTTTTTTTTCCTTCAAATCTAGCAGTTGAACTTTTTAAAAATGGTTCAGTATTTTACTTTAAAATCTAGCTACTTCAGCCATCAATCCAGTGATCTGAATTCTTCCATATGCATATTCATGCGTGTGTTTACATATTTGTTTGTTTATTGCATCTGCTACTTGGGTAATGTGTAATTTCTATTTCTCCCTTTTGTCTGGGGGCCTCTCATATTACGTTTCGATTGTATCCTTTATCATTCCAAATTGACGTTTATGCTTTTACTGCCATTGTTTGCCTAGCTCCTCTCTGGTACGGATGAACAATTTGTTTTAATCTGTGTCACGTCCCTTATCTGGCCGTGCCCAGAGCTGCAGTCGCTCGCCTCCCGCCCGCGGAGATTGTGTTCAGCGGGCGCTGCCCCCGCCCCAAATCCCGGCACTATTAATTGCTTTTCCACTTCGTTTATGAGAGTGCAGAGACAACAGTATGTGCGAGACCAGCTTTGACAAAAGTAATGGTATGCCAGTGCCTATGAATAAATACATCCCATTTACATAGAGGAATACTGTGGCAACAGAAGGGAAGTCGCAGAATGAAAGCTAATGATGGTTTAAAAACATTATTCCTTATTCTTAGCAGGGAGCCCAGTGAAGTCCAGAGAGCTGCAGAGCATGGGCTGCTCTACAGGTGCTCTCTTTGTAAACAATAGTTTTTGTTTTCATTTTCTCAGCTGACTGGCTTGAAAACTTTGTGGTATAAATGGGAATTAAACAAGAAATGTTTAAATTTCCAGCGGCCTCAGGAAGCTGTTATGCTTCCTGTGGATTCTTTGCTTTCTAATAATCATTTTAACAGTTTGTGTTCCATTCCTTCCCTCTATTCCTTCCCCTGTTCAGTTAAAAGCTGTGATGTCAAACAGTTTAGGAGGGAAGAAATAGCGGCATAATCTATCTGTATGTGGTGACAGATTTGGAGCTATAAGCAAAGGGCTGGAGCGAGTCAGTTTTATGCATCGAATAATGAATCTCTCTCTGTTGGGAAGAGGAATAATGAGAGCAATCAGAATGGGCTGGCAGAGAGCAGGCGTGGAAATGGGCTCTGCAGTTCTCGATAGATCAATTTAGGTGTGGAGGCTGATAATGGGAACCTAATAAAATAATCAGAGGTGAGCAGGACATAGAAATGAGATAGCTGGGGCACCCGCCTGCTCTCTTTTGCTGTCTAGAGACCAGTGCCTGTGACCCCATGCTGAGCCTTCCAGTGCCTCCCTGACCCTTCTGTTTTCCTTGGGGTAAATTCCATGCACCTCAAGTTCACCATTTGTTACCAACTCTGATGGTGGCACATCAAACTCTGCCTCCTCGGGAGGGAAACAAGCTGCACCTTGCAGAAGAGCTTGGTGTGGGAGGAAAAAGCTGTTTGCATTCCTGTATATCCCAGGATAAATGCCAACTGATTAGAAGGTGACAGTCACCAGCTTGGGAGGAAACAGTATTGATGGATATGTTTAGGAAGGAAGAAATCTGTGTCAAAATTTGAAGGAGTAATTGGAGAAATGTCATAAGGAAGTGCTGTGTGTGTTTAAACTGTTTATTGAGTTACTGATGATGGCAGTTATATGCATATATATATCTATATATATAGATATAGATATAAAGACAAACAAAGATAATAATCACCTGCCTTGTTCAGGTGCAGAAGCTCTACCAGTGTGAAACATCAAAGCAAGTGAATACATTTTGTGTGTTTCTTTCAGCAGTGTGTCTCAGTGGCAGTCTTTCCATTTCCTTCCCTTTTTTTTTTTCTTTTCTCATGTAACCATTATGGTTGGTTTTACTTCAAGAAAATAAATACTGTTTTGGGGAGTACATGAGGTTTAGAAAGAATATCAGAAAGGAAATAGATTGCCCTTTTTCAGAGGTGTCCTGCTCTGTGGGGTGGGAGCGAAGGCAGCCCAGCAGTGTGCCTGTGCAGGCCTGACAGCAGACAGATAACTCAGGGACCACAAATAAATGAAAAGCTATTTCTAGCTCTTACGAATCATGAGATTCTTTTTTCTTTCCCACATCCCCCATAAAAACTGAGGTAGACAGCATGGCTATCTCTTCCAGCCTTCTCGAATGTGAATAAACAATGCCTGTAACACTGCAGCTCTTTAATTTTTGATCTTGAGAAGCTTTATTCAGTTTTTACTGTGCTATCTCCTTGACCAGCAGCTTTGCTTGCAGTACACTGGGCATGTAATTGCTTGGAGTTTAAAAAATCGGATGTGTAACCTAATAATATCTGAAGAACAAATGTGTTCTAATTGTTTGTGAACTGGCTAGTCGGAGCATTGTGAATTACCAAGAAATGAGAACAGAAGAGTATTTTCTCTTTCACTGAAAGTTATGAAACGTTAGAAAATTGAAGACAATGTATTGTTGTTTATCATTTATGACAGAAATATCAGTACTTAGGCTGTGCCTAAGTGATGCTTTTGTTATTATTTTGTTCTGATGATGCTGCAGTTCATTTGAGCAATATCCAGCAATAACTGGCTTGACTCAAAAGTGAAAAGAATAATTTATATAAAGCACAGTAGCTGGATTGAAGAAGAAGCTGCACCTTCTTTCACTGCAGTTTATATCCAGCTATAAACTGTGCTTAGAACGTGGACACAGGACCCCTGCCTTTGGAGGTGGAGATACCTCATTCCCTCGGACAGCTTAGGGATCCTTTGGGGTGAACCAGAGGGAAACTGAGCCCCCAGATGCCTGCACACACTGTAGAGCTCAGTGTGTCCCAGGTTCTGCCCTCTCCCCTGGGCACTGCATCCTGACCATACTGCCCACGTGGAAAGGCCACGGGAGTGGGAGGTGCTGTCAGACACAGCTTCCAGGAAATGTTTCCCAGACAGGCAGGAATCTGATCCTGCACAGTAAGTGTGCACACAGCTCTTCACACTTAGGAAATTACACATTGGGCTTGATCAGCTGGTTATTGGAACCTGGTGTTTGGATTTCCCCCACAGTTGTGGATATATGCCAGTAGAGAAGTGTGTTTCTGTGTGTTTTGGCAGTGTAGGTGATCTCCCAAGAGAAATGCTGGGCCATGATTGCTGGAAGAACACCTGTCTGTTCCTGCTGGAGGAACGCCTGTCCTGAGCAGGAGCAGTGTACCTGACTGTCAGGGCTGAAAGCACTGATATTATTCATGGCTGTGTCTGGGGAGTCAGTCACAAGCCACCTTTTGGCTACCTGACCCTTTGGGTGGGTTTCTTTTCTTTATTAGTCCAAAACATATCAAAATATGGCCAAATTCTGTGCTTATCATCCCATGCTGACATTCCAGTAAGTGCCTGCTCCCTGCTGCCTTAGTCAGATATGCACGTGTGTCTTCCTAAAACACCAGTGAAAGAATTCACTGAGGAGATTATTGCCTGATTTTGAAACACTGACTTCACTCAGCTGAGACTTGAGCAACAAATATGTGTGTCTGCACGCCTTGTAGTTTTTTCAATTCTTAGTTTTCTAACAGAGTAAGATTTCTTACCTGAGTCCACATTGAGGCAGAGGGCAAATTCTTCAGAGGTATAGTCAATAAAGAGACACTGGGATTGTGTTCTGTAAGGCTCAGTTGCAAATGCAGAGCTCTCAGAGTTTTGGGGAACGCGTTTGTCCCTGTGTCCCTGGATCCCAGCAGGGCGTGTGTTAAGGTCCTTGGAAATTCTGTATTTCCTCTGCTCCCAGAGAGCCCAGCTCAGCTCTGTGGGCAGAGAGGACACTGACAGGTTCCCAGGCTAAATGCTAATCCGGCTTTACAGATAACAGTTGTGTTAAAGAGACACTTTTCTGCTTGTTTCTCAAGGCTGAGCAGGAATGAGGCAGGATGGATGTGGGATAACACAGATCACCTTCCAGCCAGGGGGAGTGAATGACGCTGTTTCCCAGCTTGGCTCATTTCCGATGTTTGCACAGGGCATGTTGTAAGTGAGCCCCTGGTTGTCTTTCTCTTCTGTAACAGCATGCAGCACTTGATGTCACGGCATAGCAGATACACTACATTTCTTATTTTCCTCCATTGTTATGCATTTAGAATGTTATCCTGGAATATTCACTGCATTATACTTCTTTCTTTGGTCTGCTCACAAAAATTTATCCTTCCACACCTTTTTCTTCTTGGTGTTGATTTCAGTAATCAGCATTTAGTAGAAGAATTTTAAGTTGCTTTTGCATTTCTCAACACTGAATTGCATCTTCTGTCCCCCCACCTGTTACATAACTCTACTTCCCTTTGAAGGACTGCCTAGTGCATTGTATTTTAATTATTTTTAAGAAAGTGTGGTTGCTTTTAGACTTAGCAAGATTTGTTTCCTCTATATCTTCTCAGTTTCCAAGACCTTTTGTTAAGTATTCTCCACCAGACTTTTTCCATTCCTTAGATATTTTCCATATGAAAATGTTGAATTCACTGCCTAGTTATTACCTTTTCTTTGACAGCTATCTATTCTTATTTTAAATTCCTGATCTACATGTTTGAATCTAATTTTGTTTGGCATTACATCTCGTGTATCAATACAGAAGAGCTCCTTGATCTCCAGAATACCTACTTTTTCATTTTTTATATGCTAATGCATGTAATATGGCTCTGCCCTGTGATACTGTAGTGGTTTTTAATTAAGCAATCCTTAATTCTTATTCTTTGAGCAGCTTAGCCATCTTGTTCCCAAATTCGTTCAATATTCTTGGTTTTTACATTGTGTAGGCCTTTGACATCCATCTCAAATTGGCAGTGCTATGCCTGCTGTGTTCTCTGCTCTAGCTTAGTTTTTGATGTCTCTCGAATTTGTCTTTATTTCTGCTGCTATTAAAAAAAAAAAAAAAAAAA
>VYZR01036472.1:91863-106612 GCA_013400675.1 Oxylabes madagascariensis
TTTTTTTTTTTTTTTTTTTTTTTTATATTGGGTTTTTTATAAATATTGGCCTTAATTAACGTACAGTAATTACCCAGTTCAGCAGCTTTTCTAGACTTTTTTGTTTCATATGACAAAGATCAGTCTTGCTGCAAATGATGTTTTGTGATGTTTTCTTTTTATTATTTGATTCATTAACTACAGAATTTCCTTTAGTTTCTAAAAACAAACATGCATCATTAGAATTATCATTTCTCTTATATTACTGATTAATGTTGACTAGAAAACAACTTGATACAATGTCTAAAGCATACAGTTCATGAGAGTGTTGGTTTTCTTTTTTCTTTTTTACCATTTTTATTAGACATAAATTATTGCAATGTGTGGGATTGCACATGAACTTATTTACTAGTCTGCATTTATGTTTAGAAAAGTGACCATGTTAGAATGACACCTGTTTATCAGATTTTCTTTCCATATGCTGTTATTTTAATCCATTTGCCTTAATGATTAGAAAAAAATATTTTTCATTATCGATGCAAACATGTCAGTACTCAAAGAATGAGAAAAGTTTATATCCTTCTTTGTCACTAAAAGATATCATCTGTCATTTTTCAATGAAAAGGACTGAAGGAGTTGCATAATTTCTAGGTCTGGCTGTGTGTTTGTGGCATTGCTAAATAGAAAAATCCAGGCCAAATCCAGATTGCATGAAATAACATGAAAGATACCATCACTGCTTTGTTGCTCTCTTTTCATATTTGGAGTTTAATCTTTTTGTGCTGGCATAAATCCTGTTCATTTGAAGCTGATTGGTAAAATACAGTGAATGAAAGAAGATTGATTTCTCTGATTAAGTTTTATAGG
Source organism: Oxylabes madagascariensis (assembly GCA_013400675.1). Taxonomy (NCBI): domain Eukaryota; kingdom Metazoa; phylum Chordata; class Aves; order Passeriformes; family Timaliidae; genus Oxylabes; species Oxylabes madagascariensis. The sequence continues at coordinate 92,710 of VYZR01036472.1, forward strand.
GGCCTAAAGACCATATTTTCAAAAGCTATTTTTAATCCATTAAGGTTCATCTGCTCAAAGTCCCTGATAGAAACGGGGAGGGGGGGCATAAATTTCTTCTTGATAGATGTAGAGCATGGTCAAGCTAGGCTGCTGTCCTGGCTGCTCCACTGAAGAGACTTTCTCCAGGGAGAATCTATAAAGAAGTATTTTAAAATTGAAATACAGTCTTTGTCAACATGCCAGCTGTGCAGGGTGGAAGCACCGTTTTGTGTTGCTGCTCTCAAATAACCACTGATCTGATTTGCCCACGCTTTGATGCCCACAGGTCCAAAGTCCACAGTCTCTTTTCCCAGGCCCCTTGAAAACGCCAAGGAGAGCAGTGTCACCACACACATTTGTGATTTGTTTTTCTTTTCTGTTTTAGGCCCTTCAAATCATCACAGCCAGTCAACGCTGAGGCCGCCTCTCCCTCCTCCTCACAACCATTCCCTGTCCCATCATCATTCCTCTGCCAACTCCCTCAACAGGAACTCGCTCACCAATCGCCGCAACCAGATCCACGCGCCCGCGCCGGCGCCCAACGACCTGGCCACCACGCCCGAGTCCGTGCAGCTCCAGGACAGCTGGGTGCTCAACAGCAACGTCCCGCTCGAGACCAGGTGGGTGCCGGGATGGACACCCCTGGGGTGCCGCTGATGGCCCTCCAACGTGCCCAGAGAAAACCCTTGGCTTGCTGGGAGGGGGGGTTTGGTGTCCTTGGTGTCGGGGTGGTTTTTCTGACGCAGCGTGGGGGTTGAGTGGCATTAGAACACCCAGCAGCCCCAATGGGCTTTGCTCTGGAAGGTGCACAGGGAGAAGTGCTGCTCACATCCCATTTTAAAGCCTTTTATTCACTTGGACCTTCCTTGCATGCACATCTCATGCGATTACTACAGCGTATTTATATCACGGGCTCAGGGACAACTTACTTAGAATTCATATTGACTGTGCTGCTGAAAAATTATACATTTTGCCTTTCCTGAAGCAACAAACAGAGGCTCGCTTGACATTATGCATTTTGGGAGACTCTGAGAAACAATCCGAGATTTGTGACTGACAGTACTATAATTTTAATTTATACCTCATCCAGCATGCAAGTTCATTTTAATCTCTTCTGTACATGTTAACAGCTTGATGCCTGTGGGGCAAACAGCAGCATATAAATGAAAAGGTGCAGCACTTAGGCCTGACAGAGAAATAAATAAATAAATCCCTGACATGCTGCTGGTCTAAATATTCTGGTTTGTTATCATTTGGGGTATGGAATGTCAAACATATTTAACTTGCACTTTAAATAGCAGATTTGGCAGAGCTGATCTCTCAGAATTTAAAATTAGCCATTGTGGTGCTGAATAAAGTGCTTGGAATAGCAGGGTGGTGTTGCTTGCCCAGAGAGTGATAAACACAGCGAGCAGGTGGAGGAGCTGGGCTGCTGGGAGCCCTGGTTTGTGCCAGGGTTTCAGCTGCTTGCTTCCACAGCCTCTGGGATTCTACATTTGCTTTGCAGCCTCCCAGGGCTTCAATGAGGCTGTGCAGGATCTTTGTGGCTGCTCCCTGAGTAGTTACACCCCCATGCAGGCTCAGCCCAGCCCCTCCAACATTTGATTAAAGACTGCTCGTCTGGGTTGGAGCTGACAACACCGAGGCTGTTGTTTCTCACTGGTTAATCAGTGGTGGATTACAGCTCCATGAGGAGCAAATGAGCCCGGAAAGGGCAGGGAGTCCGTGCTGGGATGGGATGTGCACAAGGGGCTGCCCTCCTTTGTCCTTCCTGCTGAAATGGGAACGTGGCTGCCATGAAGAAGTGGAAAACAAATTCAAGTTATCCAAAGCCAAGATGGCCAAAAAAGGAAAGGAAAGGGATTCTTGCTCACTGAAGGTTTGGAGCTAACTTGGGCCAAAAAAACCCAAAAACGCTCAACTCTGAACTGTTGCTTCTGTGAGAACCTCTGCTATTTTATAGAACTTAATTTGGACATCTTGAATTTGTTCTTTATTGCTAAGAAATACAAGATAGAAATGTTGGTCCTGTTCAGCCCAGACTGGTTCTTGCTGTGTGGTTCATTGCCCAGGATTAGTCCCTGCTTTTAATTCTGTGTAGAGTGGCCACCAGCTGTGGCCAATTCCTCTATGGAATTATTCTTGGGTACAACAATGCAAATGTGTCATTTCTGAAGGCTCAAGATTGTCCCAGTTTACCAGTCGCTCTACCTGGAGGAAATCCCTTGGGATATTCACAAAAGGATTTTTTGCCATAATACTGCCATCCCTGAGCCACAGCAGCGGGTGTTTGTCTGGCTGGGGTTTTTTACTGTCTGATTTTTTACCTATTCCCAGCCAGAGGTGACTGTGAATGCCATTACTGACTTTGGTTCTTCTCTTTTTCCTTATCCTGCAACCTCTGGGGGTGTATACGTAGATGTTGATGACAAAAGGTTACTTTGTGAATGCTGTTATTTTTGGAGGTTGCAGGATGCCCGACAGTTAATTGGAGCTTTTTGGAAGGCAGGTTTGTCACAGCCAAGCATTAAGCTATTAGAAAATGTCCTGGCAGAATTTCTGTGTTCCAAGACTATTCCAGAGCTGCTTCAGGATCGATTTTAGTTTTTTTCTGAAATTACACACCTGACAGGGCTTGATGACAAGGTTTCATCACAAGAATATTAACTCAGAAGATGACTGAAATTGATGCTTGTGAAATCATTGAGACTTTCAGAATTAGCCTGTAATTCTTTCACTCTAAAGCTGGTGTTTCATCTACATTCATACCAATAGCCACCAAAAGAAAAAAAAAAAAGGGTATATTTTTAGTAACTTTTTACTTCAGCCTTTACTTTAACGCTTTAGCTTGTGGCAAAACATTGACCCCTCTCATGCTGCGTCTTCACAGTGCACTACTCTAATTTTTTTATCTTGTTATCTGTTTATTAATCTCAGTAGAGGAGCACTCAGGAGGCAAAGCCAGCACTGACAGCACCTGCTTTATCAAGAGAGGGTTTCATAACTCTTAGTTTTCATCTTTCAGTTACCTTCAGTAGATTCTGCTCTCAACTGAAAATGATGTGCAAGTGGTCATGTTACTGATTATGAAACAAAAAGTGGCACCTGAGCTGTCTGAAGGGAATGCTTTGTGTCAGCACTACAAAATTCAGATCACAATTTAGATTCCAGATGTCTCTTTATCTAACAGTACCAAGTGCTGAAACCATTGAATAATACAACACGCGTCTGCATGTTGCCTTTTTTTTCTTTTTTTTCTGGTAAGAATATTATAACCTTCCCTTTGTTCCTTTGCTGTCTTAGGCAGTTTGGGCTACATTCAGACTGTTTGGAGACATCGCATTTTCCAAGTATATCCTTTCTCTATCTCTTGCTTCAATATTGATTGGGGGTTATTAATCACATTTGGTTTATTTTCTTTGTGATGTAAAGGAAGCTTTTACTGCTTGCACATGTTTTCATTTGGCCTCTTCAGGCAACTTTACCCAAATTTTTGTGCATCCTTTGTGGTGCTGTACTTGTTACATAATGTTTAGCTGTATTGCAGCAGCTCATTGCTTCTGGTGGAGTTACAGGTTTGCAATATGTCTATGCAGAGTTCTAATTGTACTTATTTAGGGTCATAGAATGGTTTGGGTTGGAAAGAGCTTAAGGATCACAATGTGCAGGGACAGCTTCCACTAGATCAAGTTGCTCAAAGCCCTGGCTAACCTGGCCTGGAACACTTCCAGTGCTTGATTTTAGTGTGCTTGTTCCTGCTTCAGGTAAACAAATGGGCTGTGCCTTCCCTGGTCTGCTGCTGCTTTATGGCTGCATCAGGCTCCCAGCTAGCTACATAATCGTTCTGTTTTCTTTGAAATAAGGGTCTGTAATGGAAGGGTTGAAATATCTCTAAGTAAGGACACAGTAATGCATGGCTGTAGCATTTTTATGGTGCTATTTTTATGGTTCATTTCTGCAGTATTTAGCTGCTTTACCTTTAGGCTCGGAGCTGCTGTTTAATGCTCTTTAACTTTTATTGTCCTCTTGCAGTCTGTTTCAAAGCATCTCCTCCTCCTCCTAACAAAGTGCCAGGTTCCACCTTCTCCAGTTGAGAGGTGTTCCTTTATTGCTGCTTTAATCATTGCTTTCCAAGGGGATGTGGGATGAAAGTCCTGCCTTTGAACATCCCAGGGTGGGTCTCGTTCCTTCCTGCCAGCCAGAGAGGCAGCGCTCTGCTTTAAAGCTGGGAATGCTTTGAGGGCACAGGGAGAAAGGAATGGCTTTGCAGGGGAGGTTCCCGTGGCTCCTCACACAGCAGGAATCCTCTGGGATGAGAACCCCACACGGGCACTGGGATGACTGGTGAGGGAGGAGAACAGAGGAGCTTCCATGGATGGGTGTTTCACCGAGATTGCCTGATTTACTAATGCCTCTTTCAGTCCTTTAGATTGATGTAAAATTAATTGTTACCATTATAACTAATAATACTTAATTCGGGAGGAAAAAAAGCTAGAATTAAATAGAAATTACTCTTATTCTTCAGTTCTCATAATTAGTCTCGTCATTTGAAATATTTTCAGTCCAAATCTTTCAGTTGCAAAGATAATTTTGTATCTATGTCTGTAATTTCTTTGTGCTTGCTCACGAGGATGTGATGCTAGGCTTTCAGGAAGACTGTGACATCCTAATGTTTCTTCTGTGTTTCAGGAGAAAGGATGATGGCCACCCTTCTGGTGATTATGAAATAGGTTTCTTTAGGTCTTGTGGGCTGTAGTATAAGACCAATGGTCCAAATCTGAGGTCATTTCTGCAAAGTTCAGTTTCAAGATTGAGAAATCTGAAAATTTAGCCTGAAAAGAATTCCTATGAACCTTAAAAGAACTCTTCAAAATATTTGCCTTTTCCTGGGGTTCAAGCTGCATTTGTTACTCTGCCAGTCTGATTCCAGCACAGTCACTCTGGGTGAGCCTGAGGACAGCAATGAGAGATGAAAGGATGGAGCAGCAACATGAGCTGTGTCCCAGTGTGCACCATGCAGTGCTTGAACTCAAAATCATGGGAATCACAGCTGGGAAATATCTGCCCCCAGTGCTCCAGTTCACTCCAGTGCAGGAATGAACACAGTGCACTGAGCCTGTGCACAGGCCAAGGCAGTTGAGGGAAAAAAGCCAGGAGTAGGGCACATGAGAAGAGGGATTTAACAGTGGGGGAAAGCAATATTAATTTTTTCAAGAAAGAAATTAAATATCTGAAATGTTAATACCACGTTCATATTTTGTACTTGTTCTGGTGTCAAGATCAGCTGCAGAACTTCTGAACTGAATATGTAAACTTGAAGTTTCTGCATGTGTTGAAGCTCCAAGCTACAGCTGCTCTCTGCAATTGTCTGCCTATTTTCAATGATGTCTCAATATTTTGATATCTCTGTACATGATGCAAAATGTTCTGGAACAGAACAGTGAAACAAAATTTCCTTTCCTTTTGTTAATGCAATTTCCTAGGATATATTAGGCATAACAAACAACTCCTTGGAACAGTGAAATGAGTCCTCACTCTAATTTTGCTTTGTCTTTCATGGCTTTCTCTTACCATCTACTTGCAGCCACAGGTACATGTGCTAGGTACATGTTATTCCTCTGAGACTGAAGGCTGGGGCAAGAACTGAGTCCTTCATTCTTTTGTTCCTTCTTGCATGCGAAGGTTGCAGAAAGGTTGTGGGGACTTTCTAAATAATTGGAATCTGCATAGATAGATTCTGGACCTGTCTTAAAATCAAAAGCATTTTAAAGAGTCAAGGAAAGCACAGTCAAAAGCATCCCCAAGGACTTTAAACACATTTGGGCCATGTACTTGGAGGAATTCCAAAAGCACTGTAGAAAGGTCATTTTCAGCAGGCTACTGGAGTATCATTTTCATAACAAATATAGGCATGAATAGGAGAGAGAGAAAAGGGTGAAGGGAAACACTACAAAAGCAGGATACATAATGATGATTCAGAAAATCGATCTAGATGTACTCCCACTCACGTACACATAAGCTCAAAGAAGTTTTTACTGATTGCAGATAATTGCATGTTTTCATGATCCTGTTCATTTGCATTTTTAACTTCTGAGTTGTGCAGAGTGAAAAGGCAGCATGAGTGACTGCACAAGAAGAGACAGGCATGTTTAGGGTCTTTATTAAAAAGTCTAGAATTATGTGATTTTGGTTCCTCTTTATTTAAGTTTACATGTCGACTGATAAATTTCTCTGACTTCTGAGTTTTATTATTCTGTTCTATGACTTACAGACTTGAAATAGCACTGTTAGTACTTTTTCTTTTTTTCTTGTTAAGTGAGTAGTTGAATTAAGAGATAGTGGAGAGCTTACATGTATGCCTTTTAAAACAGACATGTTTTGAAATTATGTTCATTAATTGATGTAGAAAGTTAAAACTGCACGGATCCATTGAAATACAAAACACTGTTATCATAATCCTCACCACTGGACTAACAAATGGAGGCATTATTGCACTTCATCACTTGGCACTATGCAACAGCTACTCGGAAACCTATGGCAAAAAAAGACACAAGGTTTTCTGCTTAAGAAGGGCAAGTTCCTGTAGTTGAGTTGATTCACAGCTGCCTAAATGTTCCTGGATCTGCTGATTGATCCTGCTACACTTTCATGCAAGTGCATATGCAAAGACCCTGTTTTTTTGTGTTTATGTCTGTAGCTGTGCCTTTTATTCTTTACTAGGCATTAACCAGCAGTTTATTCCTGGGGAATAAACAGTGCAAGAAGGACATTCATAAATTCAAAGAGCAGAGCTGGCTCTTGACTGGCTGACTCCCACAAAAGCCAACCAGGATTCAAGCAGGCAGGCTGAGTGAGTGGGCTCACACCTCTTGCAGAGTACCTGGAATCTTTTTGACCCCAGAGCCACCAGTCAGGAATGTGATGGGTGGCCCCTGGAGCTGCTCCCTGGAGCTGCTGAGCTGCCAAGTGCATGTTCCCTTCTAGATTTTATGCCTTTCCAAGTTGGCATTCTCCATCTCAAACCCTCGAGCTGCTCGTGACCCCCAGTTCAGCAGTCCTTCCCCTCTCTGTATTTTCCACCTTCCCTTTCTCCAGCCTCTCTCACAGCTCTGCATTCCCAGCTCAGCAGCCTCTGAGCAGCCTGGGATGGGGCCGAGCTATGGGGACAAGGCAGAGCAGGGAGCACGCGGTGAGAGCCCCAGAGAGCGCTCACAGTGGGATTAGGGAGAGAGAAGGGTGTAGAAGTGTGTCCAAGAGGATCTCAGGCTTGCAGATGAAGAGCAGCTGTCCTGTGGAGAGGTGCCCAGCACAGAGCCATTGCCGCCGCTGTCACGCAGGGCAGGTGCTTTGCCTTTGTGGCTTTGTGAGCGACGCCCGCTCGGTTTTGTTTAACAATATGACAGATCAAGGTGCCCAAAGGTTGGCACCTGCCTCTCTGTGCATCACAGGCTGCCAGGCAGTGTTCAATTACTGTGCTTCACATGTCCAGCTGTGTCTTTGTTAGGGGGTGGCAGTGGCGGTGACAAGCCAGCCTGGTGCTCGCAGCAGCCTCCGTGACACTGCCTCACACTCTGCAGCTTTTGGAACACTTTGCCTGGGGACCTGAAGAACTCAGCCTTCAAGGAATCATCAGCCTTTTTCAAGAGCTGAGGAGCTGGAATTGGAGCTGCTCTGGGTGCTGGGGGGCTGCTGCAAGGATCAGGAGGTTACACAGGGTCCAAGTGTGACATCAATACTGATGTGCTCATCCTGAATTACTGTTCCCATGCCTAACAAAGTGTCCTTAGTTCCTGCATCAGTATCTGCAGCAGGCTGAAAATCACTGAAATAGTGCCATGAGGATTGTCCTCTGTTTCCACAAGCGTTTGGGTGTGGGGGTGCACGACACACAGGTGTGTAAAATGGGCAGTGGGTTTATGTACATGTGTATCTGAAATAGCTTCCCACTGAAAAATCTCTTGCTGAGTTTAGTCTGTGGATTTGACATGATTGAGACAATTTCTTGTAAGTATACAATTTAAACACAAATAGCACTTTTTAAGCTTCATTGCTGGCTTTAGAGTTCTAGGCACTCCAAAGGGTAGAAACTTCTGTGAGGTTTTACCACATCAGAGAGCCCTCAGCTGTGGAAACATGGCTGATGGTCCCATGTTTTCTGAGAGAACCTGGGAGAACATACAATTAAATCTCATTTGGGGAAAGACTGAGACACAGGTAACCAAAGCTTGTACCAGTCTACCACTCAGAGTTCATTTCTTCATAACAGGCATAAGAACAGCTCACGGTTTTCTTCAGACTTGGTTTCTTTTTGTTTGGAAGTTAGAAATCCTCCATAAAACTTCACTGTCTGAATTTGGCAGCCACTTTGAGGCTTCCACTGACATAAAATGACTCATGGCTACTTTTTTGGAAGACTTTGAAAACTGCAGAAGGTTTTTTTTATCACAATGAAAGCCAGCATATTATGTTCTATATTCCATTGTTTTCTGCCAAGAATAAATGTCCAATAAAATTATAGACAGATGTGATTTTACCACAGCTTGAAGATATTTTTAAGTCCTAGAACAACTGAATTGAGCTGTTACTGTTCTCTTGGCATGTAGCTTTTCTATTTATTAATTATTATTAAAAACCCCATAAAGTATAAAAAAGACAATTTAAGCATTACAATTCTCTGTATGCTTTTTTATTTTTTTCATACAGAATAAGTTTAGGACAGTATGAGGAGGGAAAGAAGCAATTTATGTTAGAAAATGTCTTTTTCTTTCTTTCTATTACAGTTTTTGATCGCCAAACCAATTTTTTTTTCCTCCACTCATTCTTGCACTGTGCTGCCATGACAATCTGTCCAGAAAGGAGGGGGGAAAAGCTGATTGTTCTCTCAAAGAATATGGAAGCTAATACAGTCTCTGTCAGACCACTGTTCCCTGAACACCAGAGGTCCTTTTGACCTGTGGGAAAGCACATGCTAGGGAGAGCTCTGAATTAATGAAGAAAGCAAAATACAGCTTTTTCCATTTGCCATTAGTGCACAGAAGAGTGGTCAAATGTCCCCTCCCAAGCTCAGCTTTCACAGATGTCACCTTAGGGGTCCGGGTGTGACCCCACACAGCAGCAGTGCTGAAAACAGAGGGGGAGAATCCTGAATCCTGCAGCCAGACCCTGAAGTGGGAGAGGAGAGCACGGAGAGAGCTGCAGGGTTAACTTCTGTTCTGTGGGCAGCACCAGCTCCTTCCACAGCTTTTCAAGGACACTGAAATTACAGAATCATCGTAGGCTGGCAACCATATTTTGTGAATTTTTCAGTATGGAATTGTCTTATTGATCCACAGAAATTAAGGAGACTGGGCTGAGACTTAGCAAATTTATCCCATGTTTTCAAAACAGAAAACTAGTCCTAGTCTAATTCAAATTGGTAATGCTTAATTGTGAGGTAGAAAATGTGTTTTTCTAAATCATGTTTGATAGGTGAACAGGTAAGACAGAGAATACAATTTTTTAATTCTTATGTGGAGTGTATTTGAAATTAAGTGAACTGGTACAAATCAGATCATTTATTTTCATAAGCAGGCATTGTACAATGCTCCCAGCCTTACCACTGTGAGGCTGTAATTAATGTTGATAAATGCTCATGTTCTCTCTGTGCAGCTTCAGCCCACAGACAATTGGTTGTACCAGAGCATGTCAAATCTCACATAAAAATATGGCTATAGATCATTGGGTTTAGGGATAGAGTTGAGACAAGTCAATTTATTTCCATTAGTAGCTGAATCTAGATTTAAAACTCTGGGGGTCCAAGTGTTTTGTCCATTATGTTCCCAGTCTTTCTGGTGCGCTTTGCTGTGATTTAAGGTATATCTGCTAATCTGGCCCCCAGCTTTGGAATGCAGTGTCAGTTTTCCAGTGTCTTGGGGGACATTTTACACATCTTTATTAAATGTCTTTTAACTTTTGAAGGCAGAACTTGTGTTCTTTCAGGTGGTGTGATGTCTTCTGATGGCTGCCACTTTGTCAGGGGTCCTCATATTGAGACAATGAACTTGCAGCTTTCGAAATGCACGGGTAGGACAAAATGTGACAAAATTCAGGGTTTGTCCAATGACATTCTTTCTTTTTGGCTTTGAGAATGACATCTTCTCACATATCCTTTTCAGCTGGCTTTTTTTGCTTCTACCGAGTTCTGATTAGTTTTAACCATATCATAGATATCCTGTTTGCATGGATAAGTGTTTTGGTTTTCTTTATATACTTCATGTATCTCAAAGTGGATCACAATGGAGCTACTTTTTTGTTCTACTTTTTTTGTCTTCTCACATGCAACAGGATATGATTGACATGTTCTATTAAAGCATATCTAGATATTCATTAATTCAATTTTAATGGGAGCAGAGTTTCATTATATATCTGAGTTTACTTTAACAATGCTTTATATTAAAATTTCTGTTGGTGCTGTAGCTGCCTTCTCAGCTAAAGAGGACATAAAATTCCTGGATTTAAAGGAATTTCAGATAAAGACAGGGCCAGGGACCGTAATTTCCAGTTTGGTTCTGAAAGGTCTGCTTTTGGGCAGGGAAAGGGTAAGAACTCTGTTATAGACCCTTCTGTCCAAAGCTAAGAGGGTCATTCCATCCGTGAGGATTCAGGAGGAGAAGGGGTCCTGGGCTGAGGCAGGTGCAGAATTAGCCTGGATGAGAGAGGAGCTTTCCTGCCTGCCTTTGTCTCTCTGGGCCTGTCTTCCTTCTGGCTTTCCCTTGCTCCTCATGCTCCATGTCATTTCAGTCTCTACATCCAATCATGGAAGTGCTCTTGTGCTCCCAACACTGGAGAGCAACTAGAAAAGACTAAACCTGCTTCTGCTGACAAATTAATCAGGTTCTACCCAGACAGAAGGAGCAGAAAAGTCAATAGATCTGGTGCGACACAACAAGCCCCACAACATCATTTTCCCATCAGTTACTTTAATTGAACAGTTGCAAAGTAAAGAAACATTTAAGTTTGTATTCAAGACATCAGACTTTCATTATTTCTTGCTTTCTTTTAGCTGAATGATGTTTTTGATAATTTAAAAGGCTGGTAATTTTAAGGGGAAATCTTTTAGCATTTGCCTTTATTACTTTTTCTCATAGATCACCTATGATGTGCAGAAAAGAAGCAACTCTAACCTCTAATTCTAACCATTGACAGAGAAAAAAAAGGGAGTCTCTATTTGTTAAAAAAACCCAATGTTTCTATTAAGTAACTGCATAGAATTAATCTGTTTGAGTTTGATTGCGTATCTGAAGCCTCCAAAGCACAAAGTTATGACAATGGATACTGCCACTGTCTTTGTCTATTTTCTACAACAAACTAGATTTTGGTCGCTGTTGAAAGGGATGTACAAGGCCACTCAGAGTTTAAAATTCAATAACAAAGGCAATGTCAAAGTGATTTTTCATGTTCATTAACAGAGTTTATGATTGATTCATTGAAAAAAAAAACCAAAAAATCAGAATATTTTCAGAGGCTGTCTTCTAATGGAAATATTTAATCAGAAATCTGGGGAGCCTAGCCAGCTTTCCTTTTACTGTCTTTCACCTGTATGCAAGCTCAGTGCAATCTCTTTTGCTCTGGCTTTTATTTCCAAACAAATGTTTTTAAAAATGGCTTTAAAATCACTTCTGTAGAATAGGTATACACAAATCTATGCTTGACAGTAGTCACAGTCATGATGGTGGGCTGGAAAGCATACTTGGGAAACATATCTCAGCCTCCAACTTCCAAATTGTTGTTATTGTCAAGTGAGTGACATGGATTCTAAAGCTCTAACAGGTGGTTTGAGAGTGACATACTGGATTGTATCTGAATAAAAATGTTAAACATATTTTACATTGGAAGTAAGGCCTGGGTTATTTTAAGCTGTGATTTTGATTTTGGAGATTACTGAGTGTCTTCGTTCTGTTCGATTCCAAGAAGCACTTGTTTTTCAGAGCTGTGAAGGGAGAGGGTATGGAGCAAGTCTTCAGAGCTCTCTGTCTTGAACCAAGTAGCTTTCTGTAGGACCACAGCCTTTATTCTGAGCTTGTCTTTTTATTGTTTACTGGGAACATGTTTGCAGTCAGTTCTGCCTGACTGTGAGAAGTTAATATAAAGACACCAGTCTTCCAGTTTGCTTTCTCCATTTCCTCTGTCTGGAATGTGTTGACAGCATTTTCTGAGATTCATTAGGGTGTATTCTGTCTTTTATTTTCTTCCTAACAAATGTATGGGCAGCTGAAATCCTGGTTTTATCTGCTAAGTCATGTGCTGTTGGTAATTGTCTTAGCTGTTCAAACCAAACCTGTGTACCGTTAAACCACCAAATCATGGTTAATTCTAATTCTGGCAAGATCTTTTCCTACAGGACTGTGGGTTTTGCTTAGTGTGTTCTTAGTGGTTTTGCTGGGAGCTTTTGCCAAGAGTGTAAATGAGGCTCAGAGTGTGGTTTTCTTAGAACATTTTTTGAGTGGTGAATTCCACAGAGAACTCCCAGACACTTCATGGGTCATGCTGGTGTTTTAGCTAGTGTGTAGTCAAGTTGCATCTAATTACAGAAAAGATTAAGAAAGATATCCTGACACTGTATTTTAGTGCCAGTTGTTAAGATCTGGTAGCAAAAAAAAAGGAGAATTTTCATTTCCCTATTTCTTCCTACAAAATCTTTTTGGCTGAATTTACCAGGCTGTGGCAGCTGGAATGGTATAGGAGGAGGAGATGTTCTGTCTTAACTACAGGACTTGCCATTTTCAACTCTGTTCCATTTTATGTTTTTCAGGCATTTCTTGTTTAAGACATCTTCTGGAACTACTCCGCTGTTCAGTAGTTCTTCCCCTGGTTACCCGCTGACCTCAGGAACGGTTTATACTCCACCTCCCAGACTGTTACCTAGAAATACATTCTCCAGGAATGCATTCAAGCTGAAAAAACCCTCCAAGTACTGTAGCTGGAAATGTGCTGCTTTATCTGCAATTGCTGCTGCAGTCCTGCTTGCCATCTTGCTAGCATATTTCATAGGTAAGGCTGTGTTTTCTCTCTAAATCACATGGCTGTGTCAGAAAAAGAAAGTTCAGCAGATGAAAGGATGGTCAATGCGTTTCACAAATGTGTGTTCTTAGTGAGCAAAGAATATTATTATTCCTTATACTGATTAATGAGGAAAAATAAAATGTTCAAGTCACGTTCACTGTCATAAGAGCAGTGGAAGCAAGAAATTGATTCAGGATTCTTAATGTGCAGTGTTAACTTTAGGTGTCAGCTATGCACATCTCCTAGATGGTCCAAACAGAGGGATTTAATGACTTTTTGATGTAGTGCCATATGTTTAAAAAGTATTTAGAAAAAAAAAGTGATAGGTGGTGAATTCACATAAGTAACAGAAGCTAGTGGCATTTGAATTCAAAATTAGCATCACATGCTGCCTTTAGATAAAAAACACCAAAATCATTTTGGTTACTAATACTCAGTCTATATTGGTCTGTGTACCTAAATCCTGGTGGTGTTAAATTTGAATCATTAGATGGTTCCATTTTGCATGCAGTTATTTTCTATATTCCACTCATCCTTAGCATTTTGTAAGAAAAAATATAGAAACTCTGGATGTTGTGTTTGTTTCCCAGGATTCATATGTTAACAGTGACCACACTGTGTTCTAATCCTTTCTGTGTTTTTTTTTTTAGATGTTTTTAACATGCTGCTGAGATTTTGTCTTTCTTAATTTAATTTATTTCTGACTTCCTCCCCCTTCTCTGGTCCCCTCTCATTCTCTGTTGTTGTAGAGGGTTTTTTTAGGTGTCTGCAGAAACTACCATTGTGTTTTGTACCTTTTACAGTGTCTTTAACAATATGCTGATGACAGTGAAGTGCTGCA
>VYZR01036486.1:9446-21424 GCA_013400675.1 Oxylabes madagascariensis
GGCGAGGAAACATCACTTTAAGAAAAGGCACTGCTCTCCCTATGTTCAATTTATAACTTTTTGTTCTTGAATTTAATGGAGCAGTCAACCTGGACAGATTTGACTTTGGAGGGGAGAGGAAGGAGGAGGTGGGAAAGGTTGTTTTATTTTTAGCATTCTAATCTTCCCTGCGCCTGGGTAGTCTGGGAAAGAAAATAGTCTCTTTGGTCTGAACATGCATTCCTGGGGCTGGATCTTAAATCTTTGGGGTTACACGGGGGAATCTAATAAGAGCACCCACATACTTTGCCACCAAGATGATTTGGTGATAAAACTTGCTTGTCAGGTTTTTCCCCTACTAACTTGTTTAATTGCTGGTAACATTTAGGCAGTAGAGGATGTGATGGATTGACTGCTCTGACAGCATTGCTTTTTCCTCTCCAATTACCACCTAGTTGTAAAGGCCCTTTCCTGACACATTTAATGGAGAAGCAGAGGGAAAACAGGTTTGCTTACTTTTAAAATACATTTTTATCATTTGGTAGGTTTTTTTCCATACATTTTATTTAAACCATGTGCTTCCCCTCTCCCTCGGTCTCACCTGCTCAGTCATAAGACCCAAATTTCGAAGAATCAATTAAGCAGCTAATATCCCCACTTGTACTGGATGTTTAAAAAAACTTTACATTTCCTCTTCGAGGCTGTGGGCTGCAAAACAAGTTACTCACACGTGACGGAAGAAATGCTTGTTGGTGAAGTGAGACTTGACAATGATGGTTTTCATTTCAAACAACCCAGAATTCCTCCTTGGCTCGCAGACGCGAAAGTGCCAGGCAAATGTTTAGCTGACATAATGCAAGTGATTGGCCATAGATTTATTTGACAAACAGTTGAGCAGACAGCCCTATATTGCACTCACTTGTACCCCACACAACCCCACCGGAGCCAGGAGGATTGTGCTGGCAGGAACGAGAGCAGGATTAAACCCAAACACTGCGGCTCACGCATTGAGCCATTTGCTTTTGGCCACTGGCCAAGCTGACAGCCACATTTAAATAAGCCACCTGCTGAGTAGGGAGTTTAGAGAGCTAAGTGCTCGGGAGAGCTTTAGCCCAAAAGTATATTGAACTTATGCAATAAGGCGTGAAGTGAAAGGATTTCAGTGACAAGGAGTACTAGAAGCCATATTATGGTCCTGACCTCTTGTTCTAGGTCAGATACTGAATAGTTGTTGGGATCCTCCCTTCCTTGCCTACGCTACCTAAAATATATCATTCCATGCATGTCACAAGGAGTGTAAACACAGTGGATGCTCAAATTCCTTCCTGTCATCTCTATCAGTGCTATCAAACAGGATATGTTATTTCCCTCTAAATATTGCTGCGATTTTATTCTTCAGCAGAGCTGGACTGACTGTGTCAGAAGCAGAAGTTCTTTCCCAGGATAGCCATGAGATCTCTCTCTTCCCATGCACTCCCTTAGCACTAGGCCTTGTCAAGGTCACCTCGTCATCTCTTTCCATTCGGTTCTCACTCTCTTTGTCAGTTTTAACAAAGATGTCTGTAAGCACCTGGAGGCTGAAACAGGACCGTGCACTTTCTGCTGCTGATTATGTGTGAAAAAATAACAACTTCCTGATAGTACCAATCCAGTGACAAAAATCTCTCCGGAGAGGCTGAACAAAGCGACAGCAAGGCGAGCAGTTCTGCTGTTCCAGCCCGGAACAGCAGCAGATTGCAGAAGTATTATTTGGCTTTCTTAGCCCCAAATTGGTCAAATCAAACCTAACCAAGTTACAGCTGCAAAGAGCCCTGGGAGGAAGGTCTGCTCGGCATCAGACAGGACAGCCCCCCTGCACTCAGACCCTTTAACCACATTGCTTTTCCTCTGAACTTCGGAGGGGCACACCTGAGGTATTTGAATTATCTACAACTGTGTAGATATCCACCTGTAAGTGCAAATGAAATTTATATTCCCACTCTTTCCTCATTTGCACTATTGCTGCTGCTTGCCTTGCCCCCTTCTCAGGCTTTGTTCAGAAGGCACGGAAATGGCCTTCTACCAGTGGAAACTCCCAGCTTATTTTTTTACTTCTTTACCCTCAAAAATGTCACACAAATGGCTTCTGACTTGGTGGTGACATGGAGGTTGTCAAGTCAAGTTTAGCAGCTGACTCACAGGCCATTACTCACCCAACTGCCATTCCACTTTTAACCTCCCCAGCCTGTGTTTAAAGCTGAGTATCACACCCTGTAGCTATGCTGCTAGGAAACACATTAAGAGCTTAATTTGAATAAAAATATGTTCTTTTCAGTGCAGAAAAAGCTCCCATTTAGATATAGGAGATGACAAGCAAATTATTTTAGTGGCAGAGGACTTGAACCTTTACTCGTTACGGTGTAATATGTCATGGCACTGATTGTATGCAATGGGCGTTTAAGAGTTAATGATTTGTCAATTAAACAGCTGCAGCCAAAAGATGTAAAAAATATTACAGAAGCAGTTGTCACAGAAGGTCCTGCTCCCTTAAAGTGGTTCTGCAAGCCTTGTCCAGGAGGGATTTGAACATCAGGTCATTTGTTTTTGGTCACATCTCGGATCCTGCCCTGACAATGGGAACGATGTGCCCGACGCTCACCCTATTGTGCTGTTTGCCCTTTGCTCACCAAGCAAAACAGAGACCAGCAGTGGATTGTTCAACCATTAGAAGGGCTGTGGTCGTGTCACATCACGCAGGGCCACAGGAGATCCCAGAGACTACAGAACTGACCTGAGAATTATTTGTGCACCCCCTGCACAGCACCTCCCTGCAAATCCCACGTCTGTCATTGCCCTCAGCTGCTTCTTGATGCAGTCAGAGAAATGCACTAAAAACATACAACCTACAGAACAGAGGCATGAGTTTGGAATGCCTGTGCCTGAATTTCTGGCTCCAGAAAGGGCATTTCAGCCTGTTAGAACAATAGAAATTCAAATTCAGGTTTTGAGTTCAGAATTTCTCCCTCTCCACACTGAAAGCACGATGCCCATGCACACACTTGCCCCTTGTACAGAAGGTTTCCTCTTTGCTGTAGAGATTTCAGTATAAGCTTTGGGTTCCATTTTTCTCCATCTCCACACTGAATACCCAATCCCTCATACATGCACACACACCTGCCCCTCGTACAGAAGGGAGGGGGGTTTGTTTGTTTTTTTAACTATCCTTTCTGGGCAAGAATGATCAATCGTCTCTGTCTCTTGCTAGTCATGTCCCTATTACAGAAGAGACTGTTCCAATAAATGATTAGTATGTGCAGAATGCATTAAAATGAATTATAATAGCAATCTGATCCCCAGTGCCTCAGCAGAACCTTTCCATCACAGGTGACAGCTGGTTCCCTTGGGCTCAGCTCTGGAGAGAGAGTGCCAGACCTCAAAACTCAATCCAATAACTTGGGATGAACCTCACCAACTACACAGAGCATGCAGTTCTCCCATTGTCTCCAAACTAGGAGAGAGATAACCTCAAAGGGTATTCAACAGGCTGGTGTACACAACCTCATCTCAAATAAATGTGAATGCTTTTTTTTTTCATATATTATGTGATTACAGCCTCTATCTGCCTATGCTGCTATGTTTTATTACAGGCCACCAAAAATAATTAGTTGGTGACCCAGAAAACTGATACATAAAATCCTTTTAATCACCAATATGGCTTTCAATTATATAGTGTAAACTTATTAACCTTTTTACTGCTGAGATTTGATTTATGGAATTCCAGCTGCATTAACATTACAGGAGGAGATAGAAAGTGTCTCCTATGATGTGTTGGGATTAACAACTGATAGCTGGCTTTGCATCACGGAGTCTCCCAGAGCACTGCAGCATCTTGAGTCCCCAGGGGCTCATTTCCATCTGAGTTGTGTGAAAAGTTTGGTCTGTGGAGTGAAACTGCGTAACTCCTGTCACTTCATATACAAACCAGAACACACAGGCCAGTTGTGGCTTTCAGCAGGAGCAGGGGTTGTGTGAGCACTGGCTGCATTAATAAACAATAAGGGAAAAGATAAGACTGCATTTGTGACTCTCCTTACTCCCATGGTCAGAAAATACCTTCTTTTATTTCCATTGGACAGGCATTTTCCCCTTTGAGTTGTAAGACAACTCCAGAAAATTCACAGAAACTCATGCATTGGCATGAGAGTGTTTGTTCTCTTTTTCATGACACAGAAGGAACATGTAATGCTTTGTACAAGTTTTTAGATACTCCTGGTCCTTTTCCTATGGGCTGTGTTCTACAGATAATGCAGAGACCAGCAGCAGAGACAAACAGGCCATAGTGAAGCCCTGCTAATTAAAAAGCCAAAATACTAATCTGAACTACATAATGCATCAAGATTCAATAAAGCACATATGTAAAAGGTATATACTACCACACCAGACTTGACTGAAGGACAGAAGGAGCTGTATTTCTATACCATGTAACAACTTCCAAGCCTCAAGCACAAACACAGAAATAATGAATCTTGCCATAACTTCCATTCACAGTTCCCCTCTTATTTCTTGCAGGCTCATTATTTGTAGTTTAATGACAATGGAATAGAGTAGCAATGTTCTGTAAGATCATTTCTGCTATGAACACCTAATCACCTCTTTTACAGTCTTGGGAGGGCTAAAACATTTAACATATTTGGGGCAAATTTTGCAAATAAATATCAGTTTTCAATTTCCAAACTTACTCCCCTAAATCTTAGAAACCATTTTGCAGTTAACCTATTTTTCAGCAATTTGTAACGCGCAAGCATGCCCAAATGACACAAACTAGCAAGGTGAAATAACCAACATTCCCCACAAACCTAACCAAACCTTCATCGCATTTACTTTGGTTTTGTTCTTCAAACTTGAAAAGCTTTGAAAGTCACAGTGAGGGAAGGTTGTGTGGGTGGGTGCTTTGGCACCCTGTGAAAGAGCCTGAGTTTGCAGAGAAGGGAAATGCCAACATTTCATAGAGTCATAGACTGATTTGTGTTGGAAAGGACTTTAAAGATCATCTTGTAGATCCAACCCTCCTGCCATGGGCAGGGCCACCTTCAACCAGACCAGGCAGCTCCAAGCCCCATCCAGCCTGGCCTTGAACAGCTCCATAAATGGAATATCCGCCCCCATTTCTCTAAATGCTGTTGAGTGAGACACAGCTTCCCACTCAGGCCCTTCTTTGGCTGCAGAACTGTGAGCGCCATTCCCCCCAGGCAGCCCCAGGTCAGTGGTTCCTTGGCCAGCAGGTTTGTTGTGGCTCACTGCAACCCCTGCACTGGGCACAGACCCCCAAATCCTGACTGCCCAGGTCCTACCTGGACATCCAGCAGGTTCATCCCAGGCCAGCTCTGGCATCTCTGTCTCCACAAGTTGAGATTTCCAGGGCAGCCCATGTGTTCCAGCCACACCAGCTCCTCCAGGTGCCAATAAGGCCCATCATGGACACTGGGAGATTTTTAAGCATGTTCTGTGAAACAAGAAGCATAAAAATCAATGGCACTACATTAATTCAGCCAGCGCCTTTCTTTGCTCAAAAATCCTCATTTGATCAGCTGGGGAAGTTATGAACCGTCAAAAAATAATGCAGTGAAGCTGGTCAATGAGAATTGTAACATAAAGACTACTAGAGATGGTGGTGTGGATCTGGTATATTCTGTTCTGCTAAAGCCCATTTGTAATTTCTAATAAAAACAGTAACACTTTACAATAAGTGGACATCATTTAATGCTCAATTACTATGAAATTCCTTTGGAAATATATATTAAGCACAGCAGCTCTGCATTTATACCAGGAGGGTTCCTTGAGATTGATGTTATCACAGGGAATACTAGGGGAATGTCAAGTCCAGTGCCAGTGCATTCAGTATTCTTGCCCTCTGGGTCATGTGTCTTTTCCTCCCCTACCCTGACATTTGAGAAGAGTCCTTATCTATGTGGAAAGGAACAATATAAATTATATACATGCTGCATTTAAAAAAAAAAAAAGGAATTTGCAACACAGGCTAGCAAGGCCTTTAGTAAGGATTAACTGAGACATTTTTGAATAACAATACAAAAGGCACAGCTCCTAAACAGGCAATTTTCTCTTGAAGACCAAAAGGTTTCTAAGCCCCCATGTTTATAAAACAAGCATTATTCCAGATAAAGCACAAAACCTTTAAAGCAGAACTAACTTCAACTTACTCAAGACTTCTCTTAGCAAGGAAAATATCATAAATCTTCATCTTCTACTTGCAAAAGCTCTTGCACTGCAACACCCTCAGCTCCACCTTACCATAAGCGCCCACCACGTAGATCTGAGCCCTCCGATGGGCTCTGTACAGGTGGGATTAGTTATCCTAAAGCAGAGGGATCTCCCTGATCCCCTACAGCTGCCTGGCTCTGTGCTTTCAGCCCCACACGTTGGTGTTTTGGCTCACCACTGCCCTGTCCTGGCAGGTTGTGGGAGAATTTGTTTGTCCCAGAGGTAGCTGAGGGTAAAAACAAGGGGATGTGAACAGTGAGGCAGAAATTGAACCCTAGCAGGGTATGGCTGGACCTCACTGAAGAAGTCTGAAACCAGTGGCTCCCACATTTTGTTTAGCTACAACCTCTCCCAGCAGTAGAGGCAACAAAACCAAAAATGGCTGGACTTGGTCTGGGAAATGCCTTTTGGAAAACTGAATCCAAGGCTGTCCTTTCTCCCTGGAGGTGTCCACAGCCAGGGCTCTTAGATGGCTGCAATCCCTGCAGTGACTGCACACAAAATCTGTCACCTGAGGTGGGCTTGACTGGCTTCTAAGCTGCCCTGCTGACTTTGCAGTGAGGACTAACAAGGCTAGACAAGGTTTGGAGGTTGGCAGGCATCAGCCACAGCTGACCAGAGTCTTCAGTTTGCAGCACTGCCAGGGTCCAAAGACAAATATAAAGGAGTACATCTCTTCCTGGACCATAAACACTGCCAATAGCTCCTTAAGCAGCTTAGGAAAAGTAAACACCAGTTAGAGGAAAGGAATCCTAAAGGTTCCACTACAACTAACATCATTCCACTTAAATCATACTTTGCATTTTCTGCTGGAACATAATTTACCCCAGACTCCTGAGCAGCTTAGACACCTGGCATAATAGCCCATTAATTACTTCAGCACGGGAAATATATTTTAATAACTTTGATGCTCATTACTAAACAATTCACGTGTTCCCAAATGCACATCGATGGTTTGTTCTTCTTCCTTTTACATGTTAACAGGCTTTATTTTACAGTTTGACTTTAATCTACATCTCCCTGAACCCTGTGTAGCATGTGATAGTGTTATACCCTCATGCAGGGTCACCAGTTCATTTAGGAACTCAGGACAAGGTATTTATATTTTGCTGCACTCATGTTCTCATCCTGTTAAAGGTGATTACAACATCAAGTTTTGTCCAGTGTTTCAGTCTCTGAAGATGAAAGGTGCCATGAGGTACAATGGTAGCAGGTCAGCATTTTCAATAAGCATCCATCTGTAAATAAGTCCCTTAAAATATTGCAGCAGTGTGAGAGGAAGCTGCACCCTAATTGGGTAGAGTGAAAAGCCACAGGGCTTATAAATATAACGTGGAGGTGATCTGTCTTGCCAAAAAAGAGGAGGTTCGTTATATGAAGGACACATTATCCTTTTCTCTTCCTATGATTCAGCATGGTAAGTAGTCATTCCTAATTGGCTTACAGCTTAGTATGAAATATTAGGATGCCACACAATGTGATGACACAGCTGGATTCCTAAGGGAAGCTGAAGAGTGATCTGAGAACAGAAGAGGGACAAGAGCAGATGCGAGCCTGGAAAAAAAAAAATAGTTGTAGCTTGGAGAGTAGCATGTCATTCTTTATCCTCCTGCTCCTGTGTGCAGCATGCTGCGTGCAGCACACCACTTTCCTGGTAGAGAGGCAAGAGACCTGTCATCTCACAGTTCCTAAATAAAACGTGGGGGGAAAAAAATGCGATTGCTGGGACCATTGGAACAGGAAGAGCCAAGCAGGCTGAATAAATCCGGGCAAGAGCTGCCTCGTCATGAAAAACACACCGCACGGATTTCACCTCTCGGCGCGTCGAACGATGATTTCCTCAAATTTATTCTCGACTGGGAAGGATTTGCCAAATTACCGAGTCAAACAGTCCGTGGGTCACTCTCAGAAGTCCGGCACTGGGGAGAGCAGGCGCCCAGGTCTGCGCTGGGAGTTGTTTCCTGGTGCTGGCCTTGATTCAGGAAGGTAATTAAACAGCTGCCTACCTGAAGTCAATAGGGCCATTCACATGCACTTAAGTGCTGCTGACGCCAGGCCGAGGGGAATAGGCTTCTCAGGGGGAGATTTTTGCTGCAAATACTAGTGCTAATTCAAAATTCACTTTCTGCAAAGTCCTTCCCCTGCAGTCAGCTGAAATTAGCTATATCCACCGTGGCGCTTGCCAGGAAACTTGATAGAATATCGCCCAAAGTGAACATAAAGGAGAAATAAACACAGCAGAAATTAATAACAGGAGTTCAGACTGGTAGGTTGCAGGAGGTGTGTTATAAATTTCATCCAGCTGTAATGCAAATTCTGCCAAATGATTGGGAACATCTCCCTTTTTATATCACTGTTTCACTACATATTAATAGCAACCAGTTACTGATGCAGTACTAAAATATTAATGATATGGTCATAAACCTGAATCAGTGCCTAACTTGGCAGAACAACGCAGGGCATCTTTTCAATCACGTGTGAACAAAACCAGTTTTCAGAAACCATTTTGTAGCTGCAAAACCATGTGAGCAGAAGTAATTGCAGGGCTATTTTAGGCACAAAAAATTGTTAGTCTTCCTTGGAAAATCAACAGCCCTGTTGAGGTGTACAGTATGGGCGCCCAGACCTTTCTGCAAGGCTGAGAGAATCTCAAACCAGGCAGAAACAAAGTTCATGCAATTAATTAGTAAGATTTCATCTGTGATTTCATCTGCAGCTGATATGACTGACTTTTATCTGTGCATTGGAGACAATAGCATCCAGCCCCTGGGGATGAATAGTTTCAGCAGGATTTAGCCCTTTGTTCTGGACTAAGATGGAATATGGGAAGGTAAAAAATCCAAAGCAAAACCTAGAGTTTTTACACTTGCCTGATATTAGAGCAGGTGAATTTATCAGCTCTGTATTGCATCATCCATGACCACAACAGAAATTTGGGGATGGTAAAAGGATTTAAAAATCAGAAACTTCCCTTGCAACTTTTATATTTTCCAGTCTGCTTTTTAAGTCTTGGAAACATACACAGATGCTAAAGTACACTTCTCAGGAGAACCAGGGGTNTTCACACACCTTTAATTGAAGCCACAAATTAAGGTAAGGACAGGCACAGAAGGAATCTGGATTCTGTACAATTCCCAACAGCAGCTAGCACCCCAGGAAGAGCTGGAATACTAAAATATTTTATTTCCACATTTCCAAAGGACACAGGAAATGGCTCGTTCCTCCTTCACCCCATCAGGATCCAAAATCAGCTCTGGAGAAACTCATATACTGCCAACATTTTGCATTGTCAATACTAAACCAAGGACTTTGCTTTAAAGGTCTTTCACTGCTGCTTCTCTAACTCATCAGTGCACAAATAAGCTGACTTTGGTCATGACTGAGTTTTCTGTTTAGAAGTGCAGAGAATGGCATGAAATTAATTATTAAGAAGGGTCTTTTTTTCTGGTTTTCAACCGCAGTTACATAAATGAGGACCCAAATCCCACTGAGATATCACTTAACAGTGTCAGCACCTGGGAGGCAGGGCCGCAACAATGTCTTTATTATTTGCTGACCAGAGTCACTGCAGTCACTTACAGCAATGATAATCTTTCTTCATTATATCTGCAAGCAGATGCCATCGAGGTGTGACTGACAATCATCCCTTCAGAGTAAGTGATCACATCCATTGGCTCCTTGCTTATTAATGACACAGTTGAAATTTTAGTGTTGCTTCTGCTCAGGTGGAAGATAACATTTATTTGATTGACACCTGTCATTAGGAAAGTTTCTCCTACAACTGAAGCAGCAAATAATACAGCCTGACTGCAAAACAAGTTGCCAAAACAAAGACTTTCTTTGGTGTACAAGTTACCAGAGCAGGAAGAAAACTGGTTGTGTTTTGAAACTTGTTCCAGCAAGACACTGCAAATCTCCCACATCTAAAGTCTGCTCTAAAAAACCAAAAAGCTCTGTCGCTTGGAAGAAGACAAGTCAAACATAACTCATTCCTTTATTCTTTTTCTCTCTTACCATGCTTTACAGATAATTGTTTCATCTTGTTCTTCTGTTTCCAAGAAAGACCTTTCTAAATCCTCAGGCAATATTCAGAGCAGGCAGATTTTTCTTTGAGCGTTCAAGGCTGATCAATTTAAAAAAAGGAAGGTTACAGTACATTTTAAACCAAATACCCCATAGTATAAAATCTCAGAGGCCATTCTAAAGAAAAATATATTTTGTTAGCAAGTAAATGCAAAGAAATGATAAAGGGATTAGGTACAACCCCCTTTCTCATGTGTCCTCTGGGATTTTCTGCATTGTTCTCTTGGTTTAAAGGGTTTAAAATACAAGGGTAAGGCTGCTGAAGTCCTGGACATGTGAGTTCTATTCTCAGATCACACAAAATTCTTCCTGGCTGTTTTGTTCCACCACATTTTTGTCCTTTTTCACTCATAAAAGCTATGAATCATCTCCAGCCACAGAGCCTCCCAGCATGTGATGCACCACAGGGCCCCAAAATCTTATCTGCATCTCTTTGGGCCCAGCTGCAATGTAAACACTGTTCACCACTGGGACTCCCTTACAGGGTTTAGAGTCTCTCTTTGCAACTGCAAATTTCCAGTGAAGTACAACTGCTGCCTTAAGGCTCCTTAAGGCCTCAGGAATCAGACCTGGCATAACAAGAAATTTGCTTCTCCCTTTACAAACTGGCTAAATAAACTCATCTTCTTTACAGTGGGACACTCTTCATTTCCCTGTCTTTCATTCTCTTCTCCCTCTTGTTGATTCCCAAAGGAAACCACACAGACCAACCATCGGGGCCAGTTTGGTTTCCAATTTTCCCAGTAGCTTTGCAATCACGTTCCCTTTGTCACCTGAACGCAGTATATCGAATTTGCAGCCTGGGTGTGAACGGCTTCTGGAATTATCTCCCCTGGACAAGACACCAAAGCAATTCAGAGGCAAGTAAAGAGAATGGAGAAATACCCCTCGACAGGATTACGTCATGTTCCTAAATCCTAACCCTGGTACTCCAGCAGTTATCCATTCTTCCTTTCCCTCTTCCCTTCTGGCTAATATTTTCCTACCCAGAACTCAGTTCACATCACCACAGCAATCAAATATATTCTGTAAAGTTACGAGGTCTGCATGAACCTCCAGAGCTTGGCAAGCTGTACTATAACACCAAAATACGCTCTTGACAACCACTGACCCCAAAAGCTGATGTGATCAAACACATCCCCCATGAAAGAAAGAACAAGGNTAAGTAGACAACCAAAGTGCACTTGGCCCCTGAAGAGCCTTGGAAGTTCACTTAAGCAATCCAAGTTTCCTTAAAGTTTTATAAGCCAGCTTTTAAAGCAAGTCCTTTGTACTTATTACTGGTGACAGTGAGCATTACAACAGCCAATGAACCTTTGCTGACTTCCGACCCCAATATGGTAGAGCACAGTTATCAAGGGAAATATCAGAATCAAAGCTTGTATATTACATCGAGGTCCTGACTCCTGCAAGAGCCCCCCACAGACTCCTCAGAGCATGTCAGGGAAATAAACAGCTAATATTCTCAGACATCTACTTATGATGTACGGATATTACTGTTTACTTAAGCGCTTTTGGCATAGCAACACCCACACCCACCTCCCAAATAAAAACTGGAGCCTCTCACGAAGGAAGCTGCGGCAGTCCCAGCTCCTTCGCAAGAAGACAACATTTTAAGATCTTTTATTTAACCTGGAAAAAAAAGTGGAAATCTTGAG
>VYZR01036486.1:25756-50050 GCA_013400675.1 Oxylabes madagascariensis
AAAGGAGAAAAGAGAGACAGAACCTCTAAGGCAGTCAGGTTTCTGGGAATAAACAGGCTGACAGGCAATGGTGCCAAATATTAGTAATTATTATTGGACTGTTAAGCCCAATTAATGATGATGTTAAAGCTAAACTTTTCAAAAGGGCAGGCAGAAATTCAAAGCCAGACAGGTTTTTTTGATGAGATGAGAAATCACAAGATTATCTGCTGAAGGGCATCAAACCCCATTGCATGTGTCCCCCTCGAGCAGTGAAGTCAGAAAGGGCACATGTTATCTGTTCTCTCCACCTGTTAACAACATTTGGGTGAAGCTTTTGCAGACTTTTAATGACACTGGTTTCCATTTGTTCATCTCATTTGTCTGCCTACGTCTGGACATGGACAGAGACAATAACATCAGAGCATGGAGAAAATAAAGACACAAACATAGAGACATATTTTTTATATATTCCATACATGATTGTGCATAAGAAATAAAACCCAAACAAAAAGCAGACATCAAGTATTAGGAAATAATTGATGAAATTCCCTAGCAGAAACATGGATAACAAGAGACAGATGGAAAAAGGAGGTACTTTGAGGAATGCGGCTCACAAATTCCACACAAAGTGAATGTAACCAGGGACAGGCTGGTGACAGGGTCACAGTCACTTGTCTGCTCTAAGAACAGGGAAGTTCATTTAGCAACTCCCTGATTATTAAATCTAAATAGGATCATAAGTGAACCTTGAAATACTTTGGGCCTATTCTGGCACACGTTGCTCCAATTCAGATTTTTTGTGAGTGTAACCAAGCAATGATTATTGAAGATGGAATCAAATCAGTGTTGATTTGATTGATCTTTATCAATAAAACAGCTAATTTGAATGTATATATATATATGCCGAAAGCCATCTACAGTGGTATTAGTGGTTTGATTGCATGAACCAATACTGCAGGAAATCAAAATATGTTCAAATTAATCCCATGCACTGACTGGACACAAGCCTACAGGACCACCCTTGTGCAGCATGAAGAAGCAAACAACAAAACTGTTGACATGAGAGAAAAATTTCTACGTTTAGGACTCCTTGATTTGGAAGCCAGCCACTGGTGCCTGCTGGCTTTTCCTGAGAGTTATCCATCTTCTTACTTTGAGTGGATCCCCAGCTGGTGTCAGGGGGAGATGTCCACAAGGAACACGAGGTTTTTAAGGGATGTGACAAAAGAGGTCTGCGTTTCTTTCCCAGAAAGGAAAGCCAACTTTGCAATTCCCAAATCTTTAGCACCAACCTCAGAAGAAGGCTCCGGTAAATGCTCATTTAGCTCTGGCAGAACAGGCTCAGCCTAAGAAAGACTGTAAGTCCTCCAGCTCTGCTTTTGAGAAAACTCTGTGTAACACTATCTGGAGAGGAAGCGAGACAAATGTCTCTCAAACTTGAAAGCTGTTTTCCTTACTTGGAACTGTTCACTACTGGAGAACCTATAGGAGCTTGCAGATGAGATATTAATTTGTTTTCCACCTTTCCCCAGGAGATTTCCAGGCTTTCTGATGAATGAGCTCTGTCCTCCCAGCTCCCATATTCAGTCAGGCCTGTGACACATCTTTGTTTTTTAGTTCCTTGGATCAGGAAAGTTTGCTGAGTCTGGGGGAGTCTCAGAACTGCCTTCCAAGTCACTAAAGTCTTCTGCAGACCACTTTTGATTAGCCAGCTGGAAAAGAAAAGTGCCTTTTATCAAATCCCCTGGGGCTAACTCATATTGAAAATAACTTGTTCTTAACACTTTTAGAGGCAGGGTTTCAAATGATGAATGAAGAAGAATATTCTCTGTCACAGGGTTTTCTTTGTTTTTCATGTCCTCAGAGGGAGTTTGTGATCTCTGAAACTCTGGGACTGAGAGCTCTGTCGTTTCCCACTGAACTTGCCACCGTTTCCTTCCTAGAAGTTTGGCTATGTCTTGCAAAAGAAAAGAAGAGGATTGTCTGTTATCCTGGAAGTCCATGGCCAGAGCATTTCCACAACTCAGGTAATCAGTCTGGGGCAAAGATCTACTTTTTTTTTTCCGTTCTTCAGGCAGCAACCAGTACCAAACACTACAATCCTGGCTGTCCATGAACATTCCTGCCACACAAATGGCTTTTATAAAAATGGGAAATAGCCAGGGCATGTCTAACTTCACATACTGGTTTTCTGTTTAGTTTTAAATTTCTCATACCTTTGCTCTTTGGAATGTCTGAAGGTTTTACTTTTTTTAATTTTGGGGTGTTTTTTCTTCTTTCAGTTTAGCAAATTTTCAAAAGCTCTTAGTTATTTCTCAGGAAGAAGAGAATCAGGCTCTGAAATGTAATTAGAATTTTTAAAGTTTCTAGGCTAATTTGCTTTAAAACAAAACAAAAGTAAATACCACAAGTGTATTCAAAATTTTCAGTAGCTAAAAAAAGACAGAGTGTTATTAACAGCTTCAAAGTTTTCCAAATTTTAAGCAGACTCCAGTACAACTTTTATGAGACAAGAAACCCTTTTCTGACAATTTTATCAGTGAAGCTTATGAAAGAAAGCTCTAACAGACAATGCATAGGAAAAACACTCTACTGAGACTGTCAATTAAAACCACAAATACTGTACTTGGGTCAGAAAATTCCATTTCCACAGTGAATGGATATTAATTTCAAGGATACAACTTAGTAACTACAAACAGAGTTAAATGAATCACAGAATATCCTGACTTGGAAGGGACCCATGAGAATCATCGGGTCTGACTCGTGGCCCTGCTCAGGACACCCCAAGGTTGTTGAACGAGACATTGGACAAACAAGATCTAAGGAGGACAAGCACTGCTGGTCCAGTCCCACCAGGAGAACCAGACACAAACTCCTGCTGACTTCCCTTGAGGGTGCAAGCACGGTTTCCTTGGTTAGAGCCAGCTCAGGTTCCTCTGAGCAGCACTTCCTTGGGGTACAGAGCTGCACTTAGGTCCTTCCAGCCCACTGGATACTGAGCCCATGGGTGTTTTAGGGTTAATAAAGCACCTGGTCCTGGCTCTGAGCCCCACCTCCCTAAAAGTGGAAAGGTTTAGATTCCTTCAGACTGAAAGAAAGTGGATATAAATTAGCTATTTAAAAAAAAAATCTTGCCCTGTGAGGCCCTGGCACAGGGTGCCCAGAGCAGCTGTGGCTGCCCCATCCTGGGAAGTGTCCAAGGCCAGGTTGGAAAGGGCTTGGAGCAGCCTGGGATAGTGGAAAGTGTCCCTGCCCATGGCAGGGAGTGGAAGAAGATGGGCTTTAAGGTCTCTTACAACCCAAACCATTCTGTGATTCCTGCCCTGTAGCTAGAGGAAGCTCCAACTTCTCCACCTCCCAGTGAAGAAGTTCTTCACTTCCAGCCTCCAGAAGAGGCAAAAGGGGAAATCCTGCTCAACCATCTGTGACCTTAATGGGAAGCAATGGTCATCTTCCACTCTTAACCAAGAAAATGTGACTGCTTTGGTGTGGGTGCGCGTCTGCCCGAGGGAATGCAGAGCAACTTCAGCTTCCCTGTGTGGGGGTGGAAATGTCCTTGGGATAACCCGAGTGATTCTTTTCAGGCAGATAAGACAAGGCTTAAAATGGGAAAAATTGAGATTGGACTTTAACATGTCCCTAACTATGGACATGAAAGCTCACAGGGAAAATCACTGAGGGGCTAAAACTTCAACCACTAGAAGAAGGTCTGGTATCAGCGACAAACTCTGCCAAATAACATCCTATCAACCCAATTCTGTCCAGGCAGGCATTCACCCTAAAACTCCAGTTGAGCTACTGACACTGCAGCCAATTTAAATACTGAGTTAACCCCCAAAAGAAACCCCTCCCACATGGACTAAACACATGCTACATCTCCCACAAAGGAAGGAGACTTTTCCACAGCTCCAGAAATATTCATTTGACAGTTTCTCTTTCCTTGGCTACAGCTCTAGTAATTGATCTGCTCTATTATTTTTCCCCATTCTTTCTCTCTTACATTTAAATATGTCCTTCATACTTCTGGAGGGTTTTTTTTTTTCCTAGCCTGTATCTCCACTGTTACATTATTTTTTATCTCTATCCTCTATTCTTCATGTGTGAAAAGGGTGCTCTGTTCTCTAATATTCATTTTTCTTTTTTTATTCTCCAAGTACTTTCTTTCCCATCTGTAACAGCCCCTAATATGCGCCTCCATTCGATTTTACTTACCCAGCTTGAAACCCTCTCATTCTAATTACCTTTTCAGTTTTCTTCTATTTCTCCCTTGAGATGTCTCAATTAGTGTACTTTTTCTTACTGGCTGTCACCTCTGAGCTACAAGGTGGGTCTAACTCCAACTTAAACCATGCAGAAAATAAATGAGGAGCTGTTCTTGGCGGCCCTGCTGAAGGTGGTGTTACTTTACAAACTAGTGCACCTTTAATAGATGATAAATGGGCAGAAAAGTGGCCTTGTTAATGCAGCAGCCCTTGATTTGGTTGCCATGCCGTGTCCTTTCATTACTCAAAGATACAGGAAAGGCAACCTATGCTAAGTCCTGGGTGATGTAATTCCATACAAAGAGAGTGAGTAGAGGCTAATTAACATAGTTCTGGTCAAAGCCTGAAATTAACTCTTGTCTTTAAAGACCAAAGCTAAAAATGTCATTTGTCTTGCCCATAATTATGTTTAGAGGTAATTATGGTAGCAGAATAACAGCAAGCAAAATGAGCCTGGGATTGGGTTTTTCTGCCCTTTCTATCGCTAGCAGCACTCGGAATTCTATTTCTGTCAAAGAGAACTGGATAAAAATGCAGGTGACATCCACAGTACATTTCTTTGATTAAAATTGGCACTGTTATATTGAAGTTCACACAGAGCTTTCAGAACCTGAGGAGTAAATTCTCTCTCCACATGTTCCCACATAATGGAGAAACGAGCACCCTCCCCACGGCCGCCGGCACTGCCGCAAAGGGGAGATGTGAGCCTGATTAAAGAGCCAGGCTTGGACCCCAGAACCACATCCACAGGGATGTGTCCTGCCACAGACTCAGTTCCCAGGTCCCTTCAAATAACCCAAGATATCTTCACAGCACAGAGTTACCTCCAAATTAAATCATTTACTTCCTGGGGTAATTAATTTGTCATGCAGGTCTGACCACATCATCATTTATCCAGAGCCACGATAACTATCTCTGTGCTCTGCAGAACAGATATATACCCCACAAGTTTGAATCCACTTATTTAAATTATATATCTATGCTTTAAAAGGTATTATTGTCGTTATTATTGCTGCTATTATTAAAATCCCAGTGGCATATGCTGCTGTCACCATTCAGGTGTCCTGAGATCCATCTACCTGCAGTGCCTGCTTCACCACCCTCCCTGAAATTTATGGGCACATCAGCCATTAGTGACTTGGAGGATTTATTTGTGAGGTATGTAGCGTTAATTTAAAGATTTCAAACTAAACTTTAGATTTCTACTGCACTGGGGCTGAAAGTGATAAAAATGCACATACACGGGCCATTACTGCATGGGCTGCTGGCAGATGCCAAGGCCTGTAACACAACTGTAAGCAGAGCACATTCACTTGGTCCAAATTTGTCTGTTTCTGAAATTATTACACTCTACAGTGTAAATTCAGTGAATTCACCCAAGGGCCCATAATACCATTTTTGGCACAAGTACACACTAAGTTATAGCCATGATTTCACAGAGATGATGATACTGCATAAAACATGTTACAGCAACTTTTATGAAGTTCTGAAGGAGAAAAGATCACCTCTGCAGACTTTTCCAATGGTTCTGATGGAACACCTCTACCATTTTTCTGGATCCTTCATGATAAGAAAGGAATGAGGGAAAAGTTCCTCTGAGGGGACCAGCCCTAGGGGTTCCAAAGGCATTCTTCTGCTGTGCTGCCGAAATCTTAGTCGGTCTTTAGAGATGAGCTCCACTGGAGCACTAAATTTTAAGCACCAATTTAAGGGCAGGGTACTGGAGTTCTGCTTTAAAGAATAAAAAATAATGCCTAAACCTGTACAGCCCTTGAGCTGTCTCTTTTCAGAACTCCAGAAAACTTCCAGAAAGTTGGGGGGGTCCTGTCCCCAAAAGTTCATGTTTTTTCCCCCAGCTGTATCAGTTACCCAGTAAAATGTGTCCCTTCTCCCTACAGACATTGCCTCACATCCTTCTTTAGACCTTCACAGCTATTGCATTACTACCACTACTTTTACAAGTGCCAAACTACCTTTATGATGACATCTGCCACTATCACCTGACAGACACAAGCACCAAAGCCCATCTGGAAAAGCTGCCTCTCCCCATAATATTTTTGCATACTTCATGAGATTTTCCTGCAAAAAATTTTTAATGATTTGTTTAAACACAAAAAAAAAGCTGAAGAGTTGCAAGTTACAGGGACATCTGTTACATTCAAACTCTCTTTGGGGTCCTGTTAACCAAGTTTCATCCCTAACTAGGTGGAATTCTAGAGATGCAAACCTTGCAAAGTTGCCATTTATGGGACCTGCACTGAAACTACAGGCACCTCTCTCAACTCCTAAGAGCAAGAACAGCTCTCTGCAGCACACCCAGCCTGGCTTGTCCTCCCAGTGGAAGTGCAAAGCACACAGAGTGCACAGCAGAAAACCAGATTGTGACTGAAGTGACCCAGAGACAGCAGACAGTACCCCTGAACCCTGGGCATCTTCTGCCTCTCCCTGGCACGGCACAAAACCATCAGAACAAAGATGTGATCTGAAAACAGAAAGCTTTTGAGTTTAGAGTCTGTCACCAGGGGCACGTGTGACGCTCTTTGGACCTGCACCTGCTCCACACTGGACCAGGAGCTGAATGGAGTGGGAGCAGTGCCAGGAGGTGACCCACAGGACCCCAGCCACCACCAGAGATCTATCACTGTTTAGTCATGGTAGCCCAGGGCTGGCAAGCAGCCTTTCTTCACACAGTGAGCTCTGAATCAGGCTCTCAGATGGCTTGCACCTTCTTTCTGAAATATTTCCTCCCCGTCTCCATTGCCCCAAGGTTTGGTGTGGCTGGACCCACCAGTGTACACATATCATAAAGAAATGTGTTCTACAATCTCACCACAGTGCAGAGATCAAACTGGAAAAGATCTTAGAGGCCCCAATGTCTTTACCCATGGAACAAAACTGTTTCACTGCAAATCATTAGTTTGCACAGGAATGACTCCTCCTTTGGGTGTGGGAAGACCATCGGATGTTCTGATGTTTGACCAGCTGAGCAGCCACTGGCAGAGCCCCTTCTCCTCTGAGATCAGTAGGTCTGTGCCAGTCAGGCCATCCCACCAGCACTGGCACCTGCATCCACAGTTCCCAAACTGCAGCACTGCATGAAGCCATTCCAAGGTGACCTGCTGTCACAAAACAGCTCATGTCATTCCATTCACATTATTTGGGCATGACTGACACCAACTCCTGACCCTGAGCTCACAGGACCACAACTTCCCTCTCCTTAACATCAATGGGATATCTAAAACAGTAAAACACTTTTACTGAAGCCCCCAACTCCTCCTGAAAACAGATTTGTACTGGAGGGGAGAAAGCAGAGATCCCAGTTTGTGCTCAGAATCAAGCAGGATGAATCCATCACTGCCACTTGGCTTACAGTTGTTAATTTAAGTGAAGGAACTCTTCTATGGAAACCTTTTCAAATCAGGAGGAAACTTGTTTGTTAAAACTGCTTCCCTGTCTCTACTGCGCTTGAGAGCACCTTGGTCTTTGCAGAGCAGTGCAAAACAACACAGACAACTCTAAAATGTCTCACATGGCAGCTCCAAATGCTCTCAGTTTATGTAAAGCCATGGAGCCAGCATGATAAGATCTAATTACCAAGCGAATTAGTAAAAAAACAGCTGCAAGGTTTGCAGAAATGTCTGGAAGTGCAGAGTAAATGGCCACAATTGATGGAGTTATTGCACAGGCATCCTGAGGGCACAGTCTGCAGCACTCCAGTCCTAACCAAAATCACTGTCAACAGTTGTTGTTTTCTCCATTCTGTTAAATGAGAAGAGCATGAAAATGATCCTGCAAACAGCCATTTAATATTCTCATGCACGTGAACTGCAATTATCAGCAGCAGCAACAACAAACTCTGCTGTAATGTGTTCATGGTTAATCAATTCAATTGATCACTGTTTATTAAATAAAAACCTGCTCTCTAAACAGTTCTTTTCTAAATGGCATGTTTTGGGGCTTGGGGTTTTTTCCTAGCTTTCTTTCTCTTTTTTCTTTTTTTAAAACATGCTTCTAGGAGAATCAGGAGACCAATTAAAGCTTTTAATTTAAATCCAAGCAACATATAATGCCTTTACAAAAGCATTAGCTTAAAAGAGGTTCGAATCAGCCTAGCCACTCCCTGGAAAAGCTGCACTGGATCTGATTCCTTCCAATTCCAAAGGCTTTCAAGGCAACTTAGCAACAGCCAGTGTTTTTATCTGTGTAAGAGACAGTCATGACCAGGTCAGCTCAGGATATCAGAAGTGGGCTGTTGGTAATGCAGATTAGGGGACACACTTTATTCACATCAGCACTGCAGCATTGATCACCCCTATTCTGCACCTTTACAAAGTAGATCGGAAATCAATGGATTGCAGGCTGGAGAGATGCTGTGGATAACAGAAATCCTCTATAGCCAGTTATCTCCCTACAAGGAGTAACGATCCTGCACAGAACTGAACACTTTAAATCTACGAAGAATATCCACTACATCACAAGTTCAATGGAGATTGATACCAGGCACAGTCAGGGTCTGGCTGTACCCCAGCCCAGAGCCAACTCCAGCCCTTGAACGCCACACCCAGCACTTCCACCTGCAGTGCTGGAGTCCTCCCTGCCCTTCAGCTGCTCCAAACGCTGCAAGAAGGGAGGAGAAGGGGAGTGTTGACACACAAAAATAACCTCGTGGGATTTAATTAGGACCACTGAACCTGTGTCACTTGTAATTTATGGCAGATTTGAACCCGTGCCTCCAGAGGGGGAAAATGAAGGCATTTCCAGTACATTAGCTGACTTCAATAGCAAAGTCAAATCTGACGTCCTGTGACCCTCGAGTGAACGAAGACTAAGGAGTCCCTGTTATCCCAATTATTTCTGACTAGATTTGGGAGATGTTTGCACTACCATGGAATCCAGCCACAACCAGGTACCTGCCCTCATGGGGCAAGTGCAAAGCCTCCCCATGCCATGAAACCCTGGTAAGAGCATCAGAAACCTCCAGCAAAACTGGGTCATTAATGGCATGTTCCATGGAGAAAAAGGGATGTGGGGCGTATTCCCTCCCCTGCCAGCAGACACCTGGCCTCCACAGGAGCTAAGAGAAGGCTCACAAATAAAGCTCTGCAAAGAACCAGCTTTGCCTTTTCTGACCGAAGTGAAAAAAATGAGCTTCCCAAAAATGCTTTAGGTCAAGTAAAATATTTTGTTTGGTCTCATATCAGGTGTTTCACCTTTGACCCCTTCGGAGACTAGGGGAAGGGTGAGAACTTGCTTTATTTATTGGTCAAAATGAGGCAGATTTTGCAATGAAAAATGTTATCATCATTTTTTAATTCCTTCCTTTTCAACCAGAATGAATTGCTAACTATGCAACCAACCTGTAAATAGGTTCAGCTGACCCAAAATTATCAGTTCTTTTCAGAGGTAGGAGAGAAAATTGCTGAAATCTTTCACTCAGAGTAACTTCTACAGAGGTATTTCAGGGAACTGAAAATTTTATTTGAGTGTCCCAAGGAAACGAGTTCAAGAAAATAATAGTAAAAGGAAAACTTTTCCCCAAGATGAAATGTCTTGCCTGACTGACCAGCCCTGAAACCAATAACAACACCAGGGAGGCTGAAAGCTGCAGCAGTAGCAGCAGCCTCTCTAGTCTGACCTGTTTGAGAGAAAAGGGATTATTAGGGAATAAAATTAAATCCTTTCGTTATAGGTTCCACAGCCAGCGAGTTTAGCACACAGCTGTCTAGTGACTGTGTTAAATCCATCTTTACCCCCAGGCTTGCCAGGCAGCATCAGCCAAATGAATTCCTGACGCTGCTGATCAGACAGCTGACAGCCGGGAGAGGAGCAAGGCAGGTACGGCCACTTGGAAAGGTGCCGAGGGGACCCTGCCCAGCCCAGCCCGGCAGAAATGTCCCCAAACTGTGCTAAAACCCCAGCCCTGTCCCGGGTAGAACACGCCACTGAAGGGAGGGGGCTGCTCCCCGTAGGAAATTGGCATCTGAAGTTAGGATAGAAGCGATGCCGCATCAAAGTGCTTCATAATGAGCTACAAATTCTGCTTGTAGTTCAGCAATTTATACGGATTAGCAGCCGCTGACCTTCCCAAGGCCCCCGAACGCCTGCAGGCTCCATCCCTGGTCACAGAGTGACCTCTAGTGTTACCTACAGCCGCGCAGATCAGGCTGAGCCCAAGGGCTGTGAGCATCTTCCCAGCTGGGCTAACCCGGCATCCTCCCGCTGACGCCCCTGGAGCTCTGTTTATTTAAGCCAGGGGATGAAATGCCTCCCGGAGCCTGTTCTAGCTGTGCTCCACTCGGTACCACGGCAGAAAAGTACCAAAAACCTGAAGGTGTTGAGCCTAATCACAGAATCACAGACTGGTTTGGGTTAGAAGAGACCTTAAAGCTCATCTCATCCCACCCCTGCCATGGGCTGGGACACTTCCACTAGACCGGGG
The DNA here is from genome assembly GCA_013400675.1 of Oxylabes madagascariensis. NCBI lineage: Eukaryota > Metazoa > Chordata > Aves > Passeriformes > Timaliidae > Oxylabes > Oxylabes madagascariensis. The sequence continues at coordinate 36,440 of VYZR01036486.1, forward strand.
TGCTCAACCCAACCCCGCCTTGAACACTCCTTCCTCTGTCTTCTGTTTCCCCACTTGTGAGAGCAATCTGCTCCTCTTAACTAATTGGCACACAAAAGTTTTAATGAATTTTTAAAACCCTGAAGAATGTTAGTGCAGAAAGGTAAAACAGAGCTGAGCGAACAGGTTTGAATCTATTTCCTGCAGAGCCCAGGTGTCTGTAAGGAACTAAACAGACCTGCTGCTGAACAGGATACTAAAGCAGCATCATCCTCCAAAGGCTACTTATTCCTGCATCTTTCCAACTCCAATCTGGAAACCCAGGAGCTCCAGCACACTGCCAGGAGGGGACAGACACGTGGCACCTCCTAAGCTTTCTGTGGCTTTCTGTTTGAGTCTGGCTGAGCACTGAGCACACCCAAATCACGGCAAGTGAAGGTCACTGAGTCACTGCACAGTGACAGATGCTGGGAGTGAACATGGTCACACATCTTCTGACAATCATTCCTGCAGCGGATTTTCTGCACAGCTCCCTTTGGGCTGGGAGCTGCATTTCTGATCACAGAGGGAAGAAATAGCTCTGAGTCTTCCCTCTTATCAGTTACTGTCCCCAGTGACCATGGACACTGGACTTCCATGGGGCAGGGGCAAGACTACACTGCAGACAAACCCTCCAGACCTTCTCAGCAGGGTCGTAAGTGTAAGACAGCATTAAATAACATAAGCCAAGTTCAATCAGGTCTTACTGAGATGACCACAAAATGTTCTCAAAACTTCACACCCCAGTCAGTTCAGGGGCCTGAAGATTCAGGGGCCCCGTGGACTGCAGCACAAAATCTCCATGTCTGCCTTACAGTGATGTGCAGTAAAACCTCACATCTCCAGTCCCACAAGGTTCACATCCCTTCCCTAAAAGAACATCCTGGACTAGCAAAAGCTGAGTAAGTGAGGTGCCAGTAGCTGAAAGGCAAAGGGTAAATGGGAATGGTAGGAATTAGTGGAAGGGTGGGAGTACAGAGGTACAAAAAGCTCACAGGAGAAGGGGAAAGAGCTGAAGAGCAGTGGTCAGGATGTTGCCAAACTGGCTGTTACTGCGATCATGGAATCTTACAGCCTCAGCTTTTCTTGTAACAAAAATTAACGCAAGTATTTTCACTTGGATGGGCAACTGAGATAAGCAGATTCGCACTGCTGGAGTGAAGTCGGGGCTTACAGATGCTCCTTTGGCCTTTCTGATTCCTCTGTGCTTTTAGCTGCTACCTTATCTGTCTTTTCTCTCATCTATAAGGACATCTCAGACCACTCTGAGTTCTGACAGTTTACTTAAATCCATGGGCAGGCTTCCACACTCCACAGACCAACAGCCTGTGGCACACATCTCCTTCCCCAGATCATGGAATGAATAAAACATAATAAAATAAACAAAATATTTTATTTTAAAATCTTGTCCAACTCCTTTCACCTACACAAAAGAGTTGAAGGCACAAGTGCCTATTTTGAGCAGAGAAGGCCAGAAAGTCCACCAGTAGCTGACACAGTGGCTTTTCCAGACGAGATGAAGACATGAGCTGGAGTGGCATGAACGACAGGGCTGGCATTCCTTGCAGGCCATGATTATCACTTATCAAATTACCCATGAGCAGAGCAAGCCAAGTGGAGCAGCACATCACACTCACACACACCAAACCAAGAACCAAGGCCTCAGGAAGCTTCAGAACTCCCTGTCCTCAGCTGGGGGGAAGAAACGTTGTAGTTAGGCATAAGAGAGTGACTCAGTGTTCAAAATTACCTGTTCTCTTCTCAGAATCATAAAAGCCACAAAAGGAACACGCTGCTCAGAGAAAAAAAAAAAAAAGATATTCTGATATTATACAGGGATGAGGAATAGAATAAAAGAAGGGTTAAGGAAGTGTCAGCCTGGAATACATCTGGTAATTGCTTGGTTCAGTGTTCTCAGGGATTGGCTCAATTGTCCTTGGAGTGGTTTCCATCAACTTCAGGAAGCCCTTAACACACAACCAGTCTGACAGATGGATCTCCACCATACCTCAGGTACCACAGCACCTGGAAAAAATCTCAGCTGAAAGAAAAAGCGGGTTTGATGAAGGCTGAAATTAAGGCTTGTTCAACACAGGGCACTGAGTTCAAATAGGAGAGAGAAAAATTAAGTATGTCTGAAGGCTCCCTGACAAGACACAGATTCAGGAATAACAGTACAAATACTCTGCATCCATTTCCAAATGGCAAAGCAGCTCCCATGGAGTGATAATCCAGAGTTATTCCTGACTGATATCTCCTCCTGTAGACAAACACTTGTTAACAGTGAAACACAGTGTATTGACAGGAATAAACTGTAGAATTCAGATACATTTGTTAGGGCTAAGAGAAGTGTAAACCTCGAGGATAAAATTAGGGAAAGTGTCTACTTGTGACTTGTTGAGGAACCAAGGGAGAAAGCTAAAATCAAACAGTAGCAGACAGACAACTATCAGTAACCCAAACAGAGAGGTACAACAGGGCAGAGAAATAGCAGCCCAGATGGTGGTCATGTGAAAAAACACATTTCACAGATTGCAAAGTACTTAACTTATTTATGATTACACGAGACAGAGAAACATGGCAAAGTTAAAAATGAAATTAGTTTGGACCACCATCACAGGCATATGCCAGTTGTGCACCTCTCTGATTTTGACTCATTGTTTCTTGACTTATTTTTCCAGCAGGATACCTTTGGTGATTTAGATATGTCTAGAAGGAAAAAAAATATCTCACAAGATAATTTATGATATTGCATCCCGAAGTTCTGAAGGAAATGGTAATTTTGTTGAGAGACAGAAATTTGGAGGATGTTAAGCTGGTCAACAGCTACTTGCCACTGATCTCCCCAAGAAAAAAACTAAGGCTATTCTGATGAATAAAGTGATAATATTGCAGCTTCTCCCAGTATCGCCTGAGTATCAGTGCCCTAACCAGAGAAGAATAGCCACGTCAGGAACATCTCTCCTCTTTGTCTTCATTAATTTACATTTTTGGCTGCACATCCCAGAGGTGTGCAGCAGAGAGGAATGTGCAGGCTAAAAAGGGCTCAGCTGGAGTTGCAGCCCAGTTCTACCATAAAATGACTCAAAATTCATTAAATAAAATAAACCTGTTGGAGCCCAAGGATTGACTGACTTGCAGTTTCCTCTGCTCCTGGGTTAATACAGCGGAGTTGGCACATTGATAGAACACTCAGCAGGACAATGGGGTGTGCTGAATTCAAATGAGCCTTCAAGGCTGGTAGGACTCTGCAAGGGACTCTGTGCATAGTCTGCAGCTTGGAGGAAGGGAACAGAATACAGATAAAAAGGGAAGAAAAATGTAAAAAACAGCAGTTGCACACTGACATAGATTTGTCACAGAAAACAGAGGATCCTGCACACCTTGAAGTGACTGCAAACTAGTGAAGACCACAAATTCTACCTTAGAGTTTAGATTAAGGGGATCTTCTGCTTTAGGTATGTCTGACTACAGGTCAGCTCATCAGGAAAATCGACAGTCCATACATCCCAAAACAACACATACCTGGAAAACCAAATCCTGCAGAAAACCAGTGACTACCCGAGTGTGAGACTGCCTTGGACACATCCCTGTGCTCAGGTCACAGCCCAGCTGCATTCCTGCAGCAGGAGTTGTCAGACATCAACCACACAGAGCTGATGAGGTGAGGTTGTGACACCTCCAGGAGCAGGCGAGGTGGAACCCATCCATGAGATCCAGGTGCCCTGGATTCTGCTTGGAGAACAACCTGCTAAGAGCTGCCCCAGGAGCCAGAATATACAGTGGGTGGCCTGCTAACCCTAAGGCAATCAGGGCATCACTCCAAAAGTTGATTCTGGTTCCAAATCAGCTGGGCCAGCACTCAAGAAAGTGACTCAGGCACTGGGCTCTTCAGACTTAAGTGCACAACACTGAGCAGCACCCAGGTCTGGGAGACGCGAGAGCCAACACAACAAGGAGTGCCAAGCAAGAGCAAACACCTGGAACCCAGCCTCTCCTGCAGCCAGACAGAAGGCTCCTCTGTAAAACCACAGGCCAGGCCTGCAGCTGAGCCCTGCCATCAGAGGAGAGGCAGCTGGGACTGTGACTCCAGGGAGGGTGACACGGGGACTTGACTGCCAGGGCTAAGGCAGCGGAACTCATGGGAGCCTGAACTGGCTTCCAGGAGCTGCTGCAGAAAAGCCTAGTCCATATTGGCAGAAATGATATACAGAAAGGCAGGAAAGAGATTCTGGAAGCAAAATTAAGGCTCTGGGAAAAGGAAACTGGTGACAATGAGTGTTCTCTGAAAACTCTCCCAGTAACTCTGTGCAGGATTGGAAAGAGAGGCAAAAAAGCCAAGGTTTTAATACCTGGCTGAGAAGAAGGTTGAAAGAACAGATTTGTCAGGAACTGGGGACACTTCTGCAAGGGAGGAGGCTCATGCAAAAAGGACAGATGTCTCTGCTGCATTGCCCAATAGTCTTATGGGCAGTTCAAATCAGGAAGGTGGTGAGCAGGCTTTTACACCGGGGAGCAGAGGGAAGCAAACAAGTGCAGAGGCACAAACAGCTTTGGCCAGGGCTTCTTTGAGGACAAAGCCACAGAAATCATGTATTCTCATGTAGAGGACACAGCAGGGAACAGAACAAGTCAGACAGAAGGACAGAAAACAGAGTAGGTGCCATTTGTGCAAAGTACTCTGGGAAACAAAACAATGATACAAAGTGCCAGAAATCTAATAAGTGAGAAATCTGGAATACCTTCATTAGGTGAGGACATCAGCTAAACATGTATTTCACAAATTTGGAGGACAGAAGACAACCTGAAATATTCTCCCCACATACCGCCCACTCCATTTATGCACAAATCAGATAAATATGGGGTGATTTTCTCCACGCACAAGAGAAGACATTCTGGGAGAAATGCCCAATGGCTAATATTTGTTCCATGCTAGATGCATCAGCAGCGTTCTGGCAGCAGTATTAAGGCACAAAAGCAGGGTTTGTGCCTGGGTGCACTCAGTACCTCCCCTGGGAGATGCTGCCACCTCTAACTAGCATTTGGGTCATGCTCAGCATGCACGGGTTGTCACTGCTGAATGCAACACTCTTCCCATGCCTTCAGAAAAAAGGCTAAACGCAAGGGGTTTGAGCTGGAGAAGAGACTGGCGGTTTGGGAAATACATTAATTGCATAAAACAGAAATAATGCACTAGGTAAGAAGTTAACATACCGTGGTGGGCAGCATATAACTGAAAGGTTAACATCAGCAAGTGTCCTGCCCCAGGAGATGAGGAGACAACACTTGAAATGGTGACTGACACGGGGAGCTGAGAGTTTACAAGTTCTCACCTCTGCACAGCGTTGTCTTTACACCTCTCCCCATGCTGGCAAGGAAAACTGTTCTCTTGAGGAGCTTCTCCACTTTGTTCTCCTCAGTGTCTGCATCCCCTTTGTCCAGCAGTCCCATCAATTTGGGCCATGCTGACCCTGGTTAACTCCTCTGGGACACTGCAGAAGCTGTGTTAACCTGTGATGGATCTGTGACACGCAGCCAAGGCAGCAGCACCACGAGCTGAGACTGGCCTGTGTCTGAGGGGTGGAACTGAGCAGCGAGGACCTGGAACAGCTCTGCTGGTGCACCTCAGTTTTTACTGTGTTTAAAATTACAAATGCAAAGGTTTTAAGGAACTCCACATGGAGTCATCCAGTTCTTCTTCCTGGCCCAAGAAAGGGCCTAAATCACTCCTGAGAAACAAATTATCAGGAGAAAATATTCTGAGAGCAGAAAAACAATTGAAACAATTGCTTAAACATCACTTCTTAATGCCTATCAGCTTTCAATCTGTATCTGTGTCAGGCTGGGGGTGTTTAACATGGGACTGTACAATTCCTAGAGTAATTTCAAGAACAAATTGTACCAGAGCCACAGAAAGAGAGAGAGTTCCCTAGGAGGCATTTAAGTAACATAACCAATTCATACAGAGAGAGAGGGTGTGTGTGTGTATGCAGGCGAGTACCAAGAAAGCCCATGCACACACACACCCACACATCACACCAGGGTGCTGCAGAATCCCACAGACAGCAGCAGCATGCAAGCCTGCTTTTGCCTGCATTATTTCTGAAATTTCTCAAGCCCTCCTGCTTTGCAGAATGGAATTATTTAAAACCAATATAGAGAAGCAGGATTGCACTTTAAAGAGGAGGGGGGTACAGCCCAACACTACCTGTATCTGTGGAAATCCAATTTTGTTTCATACTCACAAAAAAAGTTTATAATCCTGGCTTCACCTCACCTAGATCTGCAGTTTTCCAGCTCACAGGGTGACAAAACTAAATTGAAACATATACCTGAGTATGCTGACAGCAGCTTGACCCCGGCTTGAGTTAAACTGGTTTTCATATCTGAAGACAACAATGATTTTTTTTCTGCCATCAGAAGAAATGGGGGAGGTGGAGGTGAAACAGAATGTCACAACGTGGGGTGCTACAGACTGGAAACACAAACTCCTTGATGGGGTTCCCTGGTCTCTGGTGTGCCCTGAGTAAAATGATCTAAGTGGTTCTGGCCCATTGCCACGAGCCCTCTCTGCTGCATGTGCAGAGAAATGTGCTGCAGCATCATGAGCATGTCACTGGCACTGTTAGCAGGGCACAGAGAAAACCTCACTCATCTTTAGTGCAGCAAGCAGGAAAGGATCACTCCTTTAATTATTAAGCATAAGTGAGCCATCCTCCCAAAGACAGCTCACGCTGGGTTGTGCCCTGCAGATTCAGCGCCCGGGAGATGATGTTGCAGAGCTTCAAAAATATTTTGCTCTCTTTATTCAGCCGTTTCTCACTTCTTTGTTTGTTTTTTTTTTCTCCTCCCTTAAACTCCCAAGCCCTCGGAATCTGAGGACAGCGAGCAGCACAAAGAAAAGCTGAACAAAGCTGGCAGCTGTGCTGCCTCCTCTCTCACCCCTGGCCTGCACGGAGACTGCCCAGGTCAGGAAGGGGCTGCTGAGCCTCCTGCACCTCTCACCTGAGCTTGGGGCTGACCCAGCTCAGGGGAAGGAAGGGCCCAGCTGCAGCAAAGTGTGTCCATCACTGTCCCAGGAATGGGATGGATTGTGTCACCCAGGAAAGCACAGCTCAGTAACCGTTTCCCCAGCAAACACATCTCCACTGGTACATCAGCTCCTGCAGCCCAGGCTCTAGGGCCAGAAGGGGCCAGGGGAGGATTTGTGAAATGAAAGGGATAAGATCTGAGTTTTGGCCGAAATATCCTTTAAAGTTTTCAATGCAGCCCTCAGCTGCCGCCTGCAAAAATCTGTCCTTTTCACCACTTGGCTCCTCTGGGCTGTTGTCCATTGTGACTGGACCTGCTCATTCCTTTGGAGGGCAGAAGGAATAGCATTTTATGGCAGAAGGCCAGATTCACAGTAAAGAGGAAACCAAAATTAATCCTTGGAGCAGAGGCCAGCCCAAATCTTGATTTTGGATAATGAATCCGATGATGTCAATTACACCAAAAGAATTGTGAGTATTCAGGGCTCTGGTTCAGCATCTCTGACTGGGTGTAAAACCCTGTGTTCCTTCCAGATCACATGTTGCCATCTGTCTCTGCTTCTCACCAACTCCGTTTGGCCACATGCTGCTCTTTAGGGCATATGGATGGATCAGGCAGCAAAGAGGAGCATTACCTGAGGTTTCCTTTTCCCTGAACTCTCTCTGTGCTTCCTTAAGGCAACCAAGTCTGACCTCTCCTGACCCTCATAAACACGGAGCTGAGTTTGAGTTAGCTCCAAGTTCAGGGCATTTCAGGATAGAGGAAAAACAACTACAGTGCAGGTAGTGCAAGACAAGAGAACCTTTACTTTAGGAAAGATAACGGTGGAAAAAGTGGAGGAACAAAATTCGTCAACATGTACTGTCTGGCAGGTGAAGTTTTATATTGATTAAAGTAAAAGCGGTGCAACTGAGCTTCTAGGAGCAATCACTAGAAGGCAGAGGAATGCCCTGTATCTCAGCAGATGTGGATGCTCAGGTTCCAAAACCTGGATTAATATCATTTAAGTACAGAGCACAAACACAGTAACAGCTGTGCCAGTTTGTGCAGCTCTGCATGGCAGCTGAATCCCAGAAGTTTCAGGAGCTCAGATCAGGCCCTACACACTGCACAACTTCCCGTGGTGATGCTTTCCTCCTACTCACCTCCAGGCTTTAACCACCTTCCAAATGTAAAGCTGAGCCCGAGGCACAGGGGAAACTCCCCACCCACCCTACCCTCTCCATCCAGCCTTCCAACACCTTCTCACACCTCCTGTTCCTCTCTTGGCTCATTCACTGCCTGATTTAGCTCTGTGCCCTCCCTGTGCCAGTGCCTGCCCTGCCAGGCAGGACACCACACATGGGCTGTGCTGTGCCCACGGCTGCAGGGCAGTGCTGGGGGCACAGAAACGCCCTGGGGTGCCTTTGTAGCTGAGCCCTGTCAACTTCCATCATTTCAGCCACCGAGCTGTCTGCTCCTGCAGTCTGTCCTCAGAGAGCCCCACACGTCATCCTCGCTGCCAGCTGCCAGCCACAGGACAGCTTCTGTTTACTACTGCAACACTCAGCCAGGTCTGGAACCCTCTTGTTAAATCACAGTGTTGGTCCAAGCTATTCCACGGCTTGGACTAAACCAACACATCCCTTTTGTTATTCTTTCTGAGCTCAGTCCTGTGTTTCTCTGCATATGTTAAACTGGGTGGGGAAGAGAAAGATTAACACGGGTGTCTGTACTGGGTTTTTCACTCTGTTAGCTTGTGCTGAGTGAAGGGGGAAGGCAGATGCTTAACCCCCAGCAGGGTCTCACCACTGAAGTCAGCTTTGCAACCTCCCCTTCCCTGCCAATGTTCCTGTGAAGATCCTCCAGGCAATCTGGCTCACCTGCAGTCCCTTGCATCTGTGAGATCAGCTGCTTGGTGGCATCTCAGCCCTGTGAAGGGCTGGAGCTGCTTCATCTCAGCTCCTGCTGAGTTCTGAGGTCAGCAGAAGCTGTGAGTCTCTGCTACAAGGGGAAGCTCGGTGAGCAGCAAGGTCTCACAGCCTCTGCTCAGATGAGATTGCAGCTGGAGATGTAAGTCAGGAGCCTCTGCCTGTTACCAGAGACAGGATTTTCCTTGCATGAAAGGCAGATACTCCTCCTTCCCATGTCCTGCTCCGCTAGGAACCTCCTGAGCAATGCCCACACCTCCAGCCTTTCACTGCCTGCCAGTGATGTTCATAGCTAGATCCACTTTGTGCTCCACGCTGTGCTGCCTCTGCCAAACCCCACTGAGCAGTAACCACCTTGTACAGGCTAAAGGAAAGCCTGTGAAAGCCTCTCATCTTCCATGGACACTACTTGCAAGAGAAGAAGCAGAGTAAGAACCAAAATCAGCCCTCAGTATTTCAATCAGTACGCAGACAAGAACAAATCTGAATCAATTCTTTCACTCCAGAAAGGTTTACTTTGCTGCCAAAAGCTTTTTAGAGCCTTTTACGGGGGAGTTCTCTCAGAAAAAAGAGGTGCAGTGCCCCATGATTTTTTTTCAGGAGGAGAGCCGTGCTTCAAGACATTTCTTTGTATTTCTGAGCCAAGGCACACCTGCCTTTTATCGATCTCCTGTACAACTGGAAGGGAGCCAACACACTCCCACAGAGCAAGACCCACGGCACAGCACGATGCTCCATCAAACACTGGCCACCTACCCATTGTCATGTATCCCGTGCTTGTCACTAGCCAAGATCAATCCCGTGCTGTTCAGCACATTTTAGGAACTCAGGCTAATAAATCATTTAAGTGCCTCTCACTTCACAGATGGTAAGTGCAGTTCAATGAAGGTAATTATAAAAAAAATTACTTCTGGAGCAAAAAAATCAAAACATGGGAATATCTGTCTAATAGAAAAGGCCTGCAAAGAGATTTGGGAGTTCTAATAATTCTGAGGAGCAGGTTAAAGGTCTGGGAGCCTGACAGTAGGTTTTCCCTCTGATTGACTGAATCGATCCTGTCCTCATGTAACAGCTCTGGGCCCCTGTATCTACCAGATTTCATGTCCTGAAAAACAGTGTTGAGGGGAAAAAAAACTATAGTGGGCCTCCTCTCACTGTAATGTGCTGGGTTTTCCCTTTGTGCAAATGCAATATCCATCACTAAGAAGACAAGATGATGGAAAGGTGCAGGTCCTGGAGGGGAGCAGGGACCAAACAAAAGCAAGACCCAAACTCTGGTAACAGTGGCAGATTAAAAGTGAACTCCCAAATTCCATCTCACTTTTGTTCTTCTTCTTGGCTTTTGTCATGACAATGCTGTGACTCTGCCATTTCGACCTAATGCCTACACTGATCTTTCTAACACACCAGAACAAAACTCCTTAGTTCTTAGATGATACAGATAAAGGGAAGAGCAGCAACACTGAAGATTTATTTACAAATGGTCAAACCACCCTCTCCAGCTAAGAGGCCACAGTAAGTGAGAAACCCCTTTTGTCTCGTCATCGAGGCCATGGCCACCACCATCTCTGGGATGCATAACCCAGGCAGAGGAGTGAGTCAGACTGGAGGAAACTTTCTGAAGCTTCTTCCACTCCAGGAGAAGCTGAGAGAACTGTGACTGTTCAGGTCCCTGTCCTGACCCTTCATTTCTGCCCTGGCTCCTGTCTCAGATTTCTGACTGTCTCTCCATGTCTCCTTGTTCCAGCTTCAGGTCTACAAACAGAAAAGAGCTGTCCCACCTTTTCCAGTATTTATGTAGCAAAGCTACAAAACTTGAGGTTGTTACAGAATCAGTGCTCTCAATACTGCTGAGCTATAGAACCAAATACTACATTGTTGGATTTTTTTATATGCACCATGGCAAAAATGAATCCAGCAGCTGACGAAGTTCCTCCAGAATTCAAAGCAAATTCAAAATTAAGACACAAAGTAATCAGTTTACCATTTTTCTTTGTTTTACCTCAGTGAAAGAGAAGTTCATTCCCTTTCAGCAGTTTACAAAGTTGCTCTCCTTACTCCACCTGCTTTTGTATTGAACTCTACACCCAATTTTAACAAACACAGTAATTTAGGGAAAAAAAAAGCCACATATAATCCTTTACATAAAGCTTTCAGAGTACAGGGTGTTTACTTGATTCTCTTACCACCTAACAAGTTGTGATCTTCATTTTCATCTAAAGACTTTACGTTTACCACCCCAAGGGTAAAGCTTTGTTTACAAAGCACCAGGTGAATACAGTCTCTTCCTTTCAGGACTCAGAACAAATAATCCTTTTTTGGTTGCAATTACAATTTTAAGAACATGACAGTAGGTGATGCACTCTGAGCGACCTGATACGATTATATAAAGTAAGATGTACAGGCCAATGTGAAATACGATTCCAGGAACTGTTAGGAGATTAGAGATATGAATAGATAAATTTGTTGAATAGCTTCCTTGGACCTTAGAATTTCAGCTAGCTCTCAATAGCAGGCAGTCACAAGGCCCTTTTAATTGTGGAGAGTGGTAACAGCAGCATGAAACAAAGCAGCTACAAAAGAGAAGAGTTAAGATGAGGACAGTTTTGGTGAATTTTGTCACTGAGCTGAAGGCAGGAAGGACTGGCTCTATGCCCAAGACCTTGGAGCTGCTATTATTTTTACACACTCCTGGAGACTCAAGAGGTCTTACCTAAGATCCATCCTTGGCATTTGAGGATGCATCCCAACTGAATCAATTAAGCTTTGAGAATTATCGAATAGGAGTTAGCAGAAGTTTTGTGATTTTATAAGTGTTTGAAGTTTCCTGTTTAGTTTCACTGAAGTCATCAGCTAAACGAGTGAATAAACGAGGTAGCCCTGAACTCTCACTCCCTCTCCCATTTTAATAACAACTTTCATTTAATTAGCACCTCACCAGGCTGAGACTTCACAAGGGACTTTATGAAAGCTGTCCAGTCTTGTAAGCTGCAGTGCCAAGGCAACAAATAAAATCAAGAAATTAAAACCCAAGAAAAGCCCCCATTTAGATTTGCAGAGCGAAAGAGTGGCAAAGCAGAGCACAGGATGGATTCCCAGCAGGCACATACCAGGGCCTGGGTTCTGTTCTCCATCTGCTGATACCCCAGTACAGCAACTTGAGGAAAAGTTTCTCCTTTCACCTCAGTAATATTTCGCATTTGCATTTCCAGACATTAGGAATGTCTAATTAGGAACCTTTTAGTTAGGAATTAGGAACCCAGGAAAGAAAATCCGGAAACAAAGTTTTGATGCTGCTGACTCCCTCCCCTCCTCTAAATCAGGCTCCAGAAGGCTCTGTCTGTGTCAGCACTATGATGAGGAAACGACACCCTTCAAATGACAAATTGAACACTTGTCCAATCTGGATTTCTCCTGCTCATCCAGATGGATACTAAAGAGGGCAGGACACTCTTCAAAAAGCACAGGGGACAGTGCTGGTGCCTTGACCAAAATTCTGTGCTCAAAACTGCAGGGATATATCCTGGCTTGTGAATTTCCAGGAAGGACATTCTGCTTTCCTCTAAAGCACTATTCCCATTATTACCCTGGATCAGGGGGCACACCCTGATGTTCCTACTCAGATTCTGCTGGGTGAAATGCCCAGCAAATGCTGAGGATTCCCCTCGCCCTGATACATTTTCTTACTAAAAACCCCAATTCTGGAGGCAGCTGAAGCTGAAAGAAGACCACAAGACATTAGAATTAAGGTTTAAATTGAGGAGTCTACTCCAACTTGTCAGCTGGGCCTAACTGTTGTTAGAACCACTGATAAGGAAATAAAGACATACTTTCAAACATCACATTTCAAATGCCTTTTCTCATAAAATTCTTTGCTAGGGATTGACCTTACTGGATTTTATTATATGTTGTATCCAGCTACATTAATAGAAGTGATGTTAATGCATTAAATTCATGTCAAAAGAAATTATAACTTTAAGAAAACCTTTTCTAAGGGGAAAATGCAATTTTAATGACATCAAAGCAGAGATTCATATGAAGAACATGTGCTCTGGTTTGATGAAAAGAAGATAATCAAGAGCTCAGGCATCTTCTTGATGTATAACAATGAACAAAATAAATTATGCATTTGAAAAATGAAATTAAAAAAAAAAAACACACAAGAAGAACAGTGATTAGAAAACTAAAATCACAGTCTAATCTCACTGTTTCTGAATACTCAGAGTTAGTAAGCACACACTACTAGAAAATACTGTAATGCAACAGAGAAAGAAGAGTTAAAAAATCAATTAATAAGAATCTCATTGCTTTAAATACACAAAATTCATAAAAATGAAAGCATCATAAAACAAAAATATTTTTTTAAAACCACAACAGGTTATATTTTTAACAGAGCTTCACTGATGTCATCAGAATTGTGTTTTTAAACCCAAATTTCTCCTCTCTTCAAAGACAATATTGAAAAGCTCACAGGTTTTTGCTGTAGAAAAATAAAATCCTTGNTCCCTCATTTCAAGGTCAAGAACTGAGAGCACACAATTTCTGGCAAGGATGGGAGTCAACTCCAAGTCTCCAAAGTAACTTAATTATAATTTGAATTAAGTAGGACTAAAAAATCACACATGGCAACAAATGCTACCAGGTAAATAAA